>CM055738.1:1225979-1363479 GCA_029465975.1 Dallia pectoralis | reverse complement strand
TAGGCACGATACAATGTGGAGTGCCTGAACACAAGCCTTGTTTTAGTGTGTTGGCTGTATTCTGCAAACATTGTTGCAGCTATTATAAACCAGTTACCAAGAATGTTTACTTTTCTAGGCCAAGAGGAGAGACGGACACCCCTTTCCCCATGTTTTTGATACTGGTGAGTAGAATGGAAAAGCCCCTTAAAACTAAACACATGTTTAGTGGTGGTGAGTGGGATGTGACAGCATATACTGGATGAATGAGTGAGTCTATATCAGCATATATTGGATGAATGAGTGAGTCTATATCAGCATATACTGGATGAATGAGTGAGTCTATATCAGCATATACTGGATGAATGAGTGAGTCTATATCAGCATATACTGGATGAATGAGTGAGTCTATATCAGCATATACTGGATGAATGAGTGAGTCTATATCAGCATATACTGGATGAATGAGTGAGTCTATATCAGCATATACTGGATGAATGAGTGAGTCTACATCAGCATATACTGGATGAATGAGTGAGTCTGAATCAGCATATACTGGATGAATGAGTGAGTCTATATCAGCATATACTGGATGAATGAGTGAGTCTATATCAGCTTATACTGGATGAATGAGTGAGTCTATATCAGCATATACTGGATGAATGAGTGAGTCTATATCAGCATATACTGGATGAATGAGTGAGTCTATATCAGCTTATACTGGATGAATGAGTGAGTCTATATCAGCATATACTGGATGAATGAGTGAGTCTATATCAGCTTATACTGGATGAATGAGTGAGTCTATATCAGCTTATACTGGATGAATGAGTGAGTCTATATCAGCATATACTGGATGAATGAGTGAGTCTATATCAGCATATACTGGATGAATGAGTGAGTCTATATCAGCATATACTGGATGAATGAGTGAGTCTACATCAGCTTATACTGGATGAATGAGTGAGTCTATATCAGCTTATACTGGATGAATGAGTGAGTCTATATCAGCATATACTGGATGAATGAGTGAGTCTATATCAGCATATACTGGATGAATGAGTGAGTCTATATCAGCATATACTGGATGAATGAGTGAGTCTATATCAGCATATACTGGATGAATGAGTGAGTCTATATCAGCATATACTGGATGAATGAGTGAGTCTATATCAGCATATACTGGATGAATGAGTGAGTCTATATCAGCATATACTGGATGAATGAGTGAGTCTATATCAGCATATACTGGATGAATGAGTGAGTCTATATCAGCATATACTGGATGAATGAGTGAGTCTATATCAGCTTATACTGGATGAATGAGTGAGTCTATATCAGCATATACTGGATGAATGAGTGAACATCTCTGTAGTCTACATCAGCATATACTGGATGAATGAGTGAACATCTCTGTAGTCTATTCCTCTATATTTGTATAAGGCTTGTATTACACAAGTGTCATATGTTTTAGTCAGAACTGGATGGTGACAAGAAGAAGAAACCCCAACTATCAGTTCCCAGGTCATATACTGGATGAATGAGTGAACATCTCTGTAGTCTACATCAGCATATACTGGATGAATGAGTGAACATCTCTGTAGTCTATTCCTCTATATTTGTATAAGGCTTGTATTACACAAGTGTCATATGTTTTAGTCAGGGGTCAACTGGATGGTGACAAGAAGAAGAAACCCCAACTTATCAGTTCCCATGTCATCGCAACTCTAGAAGGCGGGTCCAAACTGGCGACCCTGCAGGTAAAAACAAAGCCTCATCCATCAGAGAACCAATTAGGTGTCATTAAGTTATTCTTTCACATCCAATCATCCATCAGAGAACCAATTAGGTGTCATTAAGTTATTCTTTCACATCCAATCATCCATCAGAGAACCAATTAGGTGTCATTAAGTTATTCTTTCACATCCAATCATCCATCAGAGAACCAATTAGGTGTCATTAAGTTATTCTTTCACATCCAATCATCCATCAGAGAACCAATTAGGTGTCATTAAGTTATTCTTTCACATCCAATCATCCATCAGAGAACCAATTAGGTGTCATTAAGTTATTCTTTCACATCCAATCATCCATCAGAGAACCAATTAGGTGTCATTAAGTTATTCTTTCACATCCAATCATCCATCAGCAACTTACACAGAGTACATTGCGCCTTTTGTGTTATTTGTGTACTTTATCATAAAATAACCAATCATGTGTTCTAGCCAATCACATCATCACATTAGACATATTGCGTATGCCAGCCAATCGCATCACCACATTAGACATATTGTGTGTTCTAGCCAATCACATCATCACATTAGACATTGCGTATGCCAGCCAATCGCATCACCACATTAGACATATTGTGTGTTCTAGCCAATCACATCATCACATTAGACATTACGTATGCCAGCCAATCGCATCACCACATTAGACATATTGTGTGTTCTAGCCAATCACATCATCACATTAGACATATTGTGTGTTCTAGCCAATCACATCATCACATTAGACATATTGTGTGTTCCAGCCAATCACATCACCACATTAGACACAGTGTTTTTCAACTAACCTGTCAATCTGCCTCTCTGTAGCTCTATGACAAGGAGCTGGAGTCTGTGTTTGGCCCGTTTCATGATTGGGTCAATACCTTTGATCTGTTCAGAGGTAAAGCTTATGAAGAAGATGGTGGGTCGCATGAGGAGAGATTAGTTGGGAGGTTCAAGGTGAGTGTAACAGCATCACAGCCTAATCCTTAAGATGATTATGACAGTACAAGCTATTGTTCCATACTTTACAGCTAATGTCTGTCCATAGGAAGGGGCTGATATCCATGACGTACAACTCAGAGGCTTTCATATACCATGGCTGTCAGCAAATCAGCATTCATGATTCAAACCCCAGTTTCAAAGCACAGAATGAGCAAATGCTGTTTTTCAGCTCTGACAATCCCACTTCCTGTGTGTGTCCAGGGTCGGTTTTGCATGTACAAGGTGAACGAAGAAGAAGATGGAGACCAGAGACCAGATTCTGGTCAATTCAAAATCACCAGGGGAATCCCGGCCAACACCGCCATCAAGGTCCTCATCAGGGTTTATATTGTCTCTGTAAGTCCTCATCAGGGTTTATATTGTCTCTGTATGTAGTTAGTCCTCATCAGGGTTTATATTGTCTCTGTTAGTCCTCATCAGGGTTTATATTGTCTCTGTATGTAGTTAGTCCTCATCAGGGTTTATATTGTCTCTGTAAGTCCTCATCAGGGTTTATATTGTCTCTGTATGTAGTTAGTCCTCATCAGGGTTTATATTGTCTCTGTAAGTCCTCATCAGGGTTTATATTGTCTCTGTATGTAGTTAGTCCTCATCAGGGTTTATATTGTCTCTAAGTCCTCATCAGGGTTTATATTGTCTCTGTATGTAGTTAGTCCTCATCAGGGTTTATATTGTCTCTGTTAGTCCTCATCAGGGTTTATATTGTCTCTGTATGTAGTTAGTCCTCATCAGGGTTTATATTGTCTCTGTAAGTCCTCATCAGGGTTTATATTGTCTCTGTAAGTCCTCATCAGGGTTTATATTGTCTCTGTATGTAGTTAGTCCTCATCAGGGTTTATATTGTCTCTGTAAGTCCTCATCAGGGTTTATATTGTCTCTGTATGTAGTTAGTCCTCATCGGGGTTTATATTGTCTCTGTAAGTCCTCATCAGGGTTTATATTGTCTCTGTATGTAGTTAGTCCTCATCAGGGTTTATATTGTCTCTGTTAGTCCTCATCAGGGTTTATATTGTCTCTGTATGTAGTTAGTCCTCATCAGGGTTTATATTGTCTCTGTAAGTCCTCATCAGGGTTTATATTGTCTCTGTATGTAGTTAGTCCTCATCAGGGTTTATATTGTCTCTGTATGTAGTTAGTCCTCATCAGGGTTTATATTGTCTCTGTAAGTCCTCATCATGGTTTATATTGTCTCTGTATGTAGTTAGTCCTCATCAGGGTTTATATTGTCTCTGTTAGTCCTCATCAGGGTTTATATTGTCTCTGTATGTAGTTAGTCCTCATCAGGGTTTATATTGTCTCTGTAAGTCCTCATCAGGGTTTATGTTGTCTCTGTATGTAGTTAGTCCTCATCAGGGTTTATATTGTCTCTGTAAGTCCTCATCAGGGTTTATGTTGTCTCTGTATGTAGTTAGTCCTCATCAGGGTTTATATTGTCTCTGTAAGTCCTCATCAGGGTTTATATTGTCTCTGTATGTAGTTAGTCCTCGTCAGGGTTTATATTGTCTCTGTATGTTCTCATCAGGGTTTATATTGTCTCTGTATGTTCTCATCAGGGTTTATATTGTCTCTGTATGTTCTCATCAGGGTTTATATTGTCTCTGTAAGTAGTTAGTCCTCATCAGGGTTTATATTGTCTCTGTAAGTAGTTAACCCAGTTTGGGTGGTGTTAACTGACCTTCATTAACACAGTCTGGGTGGTGTTTACTGACCTTCATTAACACAGTCTGGGTGGTGTTTACTGACCTTCATTAACACAGTCTGGGTGGTGTTTACTGACCTTAGTTAACCCAGTCTTCTCCCATACTCAGGCTTCTAACCTCCACCCAGCTGACCCGGATGGGAAGTCTGACCCCTACATTGTTCTGAGGTTGGGAAAAACAGAGATCAAAGACAGAGACAACTACATCCCCAAACAACTCAACCCAGTGTTTGGCAGGTGGGAAAATCTCAGTGCAATGGAAACTTGATTTACTATTGAGGATATCTGGTTATTTCCATAGATGACCGGTTATAACTACATATGACCTGTTATAACCACATATGACCAGTTATAACTACATATGGTCTGTTATAACCACATATGACCAGTTATAACTATGGTCTGCTATAACCACAGATGGCAGGTTATATCTACATATGGCCTGTTATAACCACATATGACAGGTTATAACTACATATGGTCTGTTATAACCACATATGACCAGTTATAACCATGGTCTGTTATAACCACAGATGGCAGGTTATATCTACATATGGTCTGTTATAACCACATATGACCAGTTATAACCATTGTTTGTTATAACCACATATGACAGGTTATATCTACATATGGTCTGTTATAACCACATATGACAGGTTATAACTACATATGGTCTGTTATAACCACATATGACAGGTTATATCTACATATGGCCTGTTATAACCACATATGACAGGTTATAACTACATATGGTCTGTTATAACCACATATGACCAGTTATAACTACATATGGTCTGTTATAACCACATATGACCAGTTATAACCATGGTCTGTTATAACCACAGATGGCAGGTTATATCTACATATGGCCTGTTATAACCACATATGACCAGTTATAACTACATATGGTCTGTTATAACCACATATGACAGGTTATAACTACATATGGCGGCAGTGGCTCTATGTTGTCTATTAATCGGAAGGTTGGTGGTTCGATCCCCGGTTTCCCCTGGGAAATTGTCGAGGTGTCCATACGCAGGATGGAAAGCGCTTTGGATAAAAGCGCTATATAAAAGCCCAGTTATAACTACATATGGTCTGTTATAACCACATATGACAGGTTATAACTACATATGTTATAACCACATACAGTGACGTTACAACCAAAGATGAATCCACCTCTAGACACTAATTGTAAAACACCATATCGTTTTAAACTCACTGTCACATGATGGACAACTAGGTGTTTACAACTTGTGTGTCGTGTTTACTCATCTGATTCGTGTTTACTCATCTGATTCGTGTTTACTCATCTGATTCAGGTCCTTTGAGATGCAGGCTACGTTCCCTAATGAGTCCCTTCTCACAGTTCTCATCTATGACTATGACTTGGTTGGAACAGACGATCTGATTGGAGAAACCCAGATCGATCTGGAGAACCGGTTCTACACGAGGCATAGAGCCACCTGTGGCCTGCCCACAGAGTACAGCATGTGAGAATCATATCCGATGCTGCTTATATTGTTCTTGTTGTTAACATGAGTTGTCCTTTATTATTCTTTACACTTGGCTTGGGTATCTTTTAATTAATCACTGTGTTATAATGCTGCTATGTCATCTTAGTGATGGTTACAATGCCTGGAGAGACTCCACCAAGCCGTCAGAGCTGCTGGTTAAACTCTGTAAGGAGAACCAACTGGACGGACCCATCTTCAGACCCGGGAGAATCACCGTCGGCGACAAAGTCTTCACCGGGAAAACAGTCTTTGAGGATGAAGGTACGACAGAGTTTAGTGAACTGAGGATGTATTTAGTTTGATTCAGTGCCTTTGGCTCATATAGGTATATTATCAAGTCAAAGAGGGAGGAGGGAGGTCACTGTTTAAATGAGAGGAGGCCACTGCTGTTTAAATGAGAGGAGGCCACTGCTGTTTAAATGAGAGGAGGCCACTGCTGTTTAAATGAGAGGAGGCCACTGCTGTTTAAATGAGAGGAGGGAGGTCACTGCTGTTTAAATGAGAGGAGGGAGGTCACTGCTGTTTAAATGAGAGGAGGGAGGTCACTGCTGTTTAAATGAGAGGAGGGAGGTCACTGCTGTTTAAATGAGAGGAGGGAGGTCACTGCTGTTTAAATGAGAGGAGGGAGGTCACTGCTGTTTAAATGAGAGGAGGGAGGTCACTGCTGTTTAAATGAGAGGAGGTCACTGCTGTTTAAATGAGAGGAGGGAGGCCACTGCTGTTTAAATGAGAGGAGGGAGGTCACTGCTGTTTAAATGAGAGGAGGGAGGCCACTGCTGTTTAAATGAGAGGAGGGAGGCCACTGCTGTTTAAATGAGAGGAGACCACTGCTGTTTAAATGAGAGGAGGCCACTGCTGTTTAAATGAGAGGAGGCCACTGCTGTTTAAATGAGAGGAGGCCACTGCTGTTTAAATGAGAGGAGGCCACTGCTGTTTAAATGAGAGGAGGCCACTGCTGTTTAAATGAGAGGAGGCCACTGCTGTTTAAATGAGAGGAGGCCACTGCTGTTTAAATGAGAGGAGGCCACTGCTGTTTAAATGAGAGGAGGCCACTGCTGTTTAAATGAGAGGAGGCCACTGCTGTTTAAATGAGAGGAAGAAGGCCACTGCTGTTTAAATGAGAGGAGGGAGGTCACTGCTGTTTAAATGAGAGGAGGGAGGTCACTGCTGTTTAAATGAGAGGAGGCCACTGCTGTTTAAATGAGAGGAGGCCACTGCTGTTTAAATGAGAGGAGGCCACTGCTGTTTAAATGAGAGGAGGCCACTGCTGTTTAAATGAGAGGAGGGAGGTCACTGCTGTTTAAATGAGAGGAGGGAGGCCACTGCTGTTTAAATGAGAGGAGGCCACTGCTGTTTAAATGAGAGGAGGCCACTGCTGTTTAAATGAGAGGAGGGAGGTCACTGCTGTTTAAATGAGAGGAGGGAGGTCACTGCTGTTTAAATGAGAGGAGACCACTGCTGTTTAAATGAGAGGAGGCCACTGCTGTTTAAATGAGAGGAGGCCACTGCTGTTTAAATGAGAGGAGGCCACTGCTGTTTAAATGAGAGGAGGCCACTGCTGTTTAAATGAGAGGAGGCCACTGCTGTTTAAATGAGAGGAGGCCACTGCTGTTTAAATGAGAGGAGGCCACTGCTGTTTAAATGAGAGGAGGCCACTGCTGTTTAAATGAGAGGAGGCCACTGCTGTTTAAATGAGAGGAGGCCACTGCTGTTTAAATGAGAGGAGGCCACTGCTGTTTAAATGAGAGGAGGCCACTGCTGTTTAAATGAGAGAGGAGGCCACTGCTGTTTAAATGAGAGGAAGGAGGCCACTGCTGTTTAAATGAGAGGAAGGAGGCCACTGCTGTTTAAATGAGAGGAAGGAGGCCACTGCTGTTTAAATGAGAGGAAGGAGGCCACTGCTGTTTAAATGAGAGGAAGGAGGCCACTGCTGTTTAAATGAGAGGAGGGAGGTCACTGCTGTTTAAATGAGAGGAGGCCACTGCTGTTTAAATGAGAGGAGGCCACTGCTGTTTAAATGAGAGGAGGCCACTGCTGTTTAAATGAGAGGAGGCCACTGCTGTTTAAATGAGAGGAGGCCACTGCTGTTTAAATGAGAGGAGGCCACTGCTGTTTAAATGAGAGGAGGCCACTGCTGTTTAAATGAGAGGAGGCCACTGCTGTTTAAATGAGAGGAGGCCACTGCTGTTTAAATGAGAGGAGGCCACTGCTGTTTAAATGAGAGGAGGCCACTGCTGTTTAAATGAGAGGAGGCCACTGCTGTTTAAATGAGAGGAGGGAGGTCACTGCTGTTTAAATGAGAGGAGGGAGGCCACTGCTGTTTAAATGAGAGGAGGCCACTGCTGTTTAAATGAGAGGAGGCCACTGCTGTTTAAATGAGAGGAAGGCCACTGCTGTTTAAATGAGAGGAAGGAGGCCACTGCTGTTTAAATGAGAGGAGGGAGGTCACTGCTGTTTAAATGAGAGGAGGGAGGTCACTGCTGTTTAAATGAGAGGAGGCCACTGCTGTTTAAATGAGAGGAGGCCACTGCTGTTTAAATGAGAGGAGGCCACTGCTGTTTAAATGAGAGGAGGCCACTGCTGTTTAAATGAGAGGAGGCCACTGCTGTTTAAATGAGAGGAGGCCACTGCTGTTTAAATGAGAGGAGGCCACTGCTGTTTAAATGAGAGGAGGCCACTGCTGTTTAAATGAGAGGAGGCCACTGCTGTTTAAATGAGAGGAGGCCACTGCTGTTTAAATGAGAGGAGGGAGGTCACTGCTGTTTAAATGAGAGGAGGGAGGTCACTGCTGTTTAAATGAGAGGAGACCACTGCTGTTTAAATGAGAGGAGGCCACTGCTGTTTAAATGAGAGGAGGCCACTGCTGTTTAAATGAGAGGAGGCCACTGCTGTTTAAATGAGAGGAGGCCACTGCTGTTTAAATGAGAGGAGGCCACTGCTGTTTAAATGAGAGGAGGCCACTGCTGTTTAAATGAGAGGAGGCCACTGCTGTTTAAATTGGACGAGCAACCACGATCAGCGTCAACATGTTTGCCTAACCATTTTGACCGTGCTTAACCATTTGACCGTGCTTAACCATTTGACCGTGCTTAACCATTTTCACCTTCCTTAACCATTTTGACCGCGCTTAAACAGTTTGACCGTGCTTAAACAGTTTGACCGTGCTTAAACCTATTGACCGTGCTTAACCATTTCAACCGTGCTTAACCATTTCGTCCGTGCTTAACCATTTCGACCTTGCTTAACCATTTCGACCGTGCTTAACCATTTGACCGTGCTTAACCATTTGACCGTGCTTAACCATTTCGACCGTGCTTAACCATTTCGACCGTGCTTAACCATTTCGTCCGTGCTTAACCATTTCGACCGTGCTTAACCATTTCGTCCGTGCTTAACCATTTCGACCGTGCTTAACCATTTCGACCGTGCTTAACCATTTGACCGTGCTTAACCATTTCGACCGTGCTTAACCACTTTACCGTGCTATGAAGACAAAGTGTGCTGCTCTCACTCAGGGGGGTCTGTGGAGTCCTATGAGCACCTGGCTCTGAAGATCCTCCAGAGGTGGTCCGAGATCCCGGGAGCCGGGTGTAAACTGGTCCCAGAACACATTGAGACGCGCACACTGTTCCACAAGGCCCGGCCCGGAATGGACCAGGTAACTCCCCTATGCAACTGTATATGTCACATTACTGGGTGTTCAACTGTATATGTCACATTACTGGGTGTTCATTACTGGGGGGTTTAGGTGTTCAACTGTATATGTCACATTACTGGGGGGTTTAGGTGTTCAACTGTATATGTCACATTACTGGGGGATTAGGTGTTCAACTGTATATGTCACATTACTGGGGGGTTTAGGTGTTCAACTGTATATGTCACATTACTGGGGGTTTAGGTGTTCAACTGTATATGTCACATTACTGGGGGGTTTAGGTGTTCAACTGTATATGTCACATTACTGGGGGTTTAGGTGTTCAACTGTATATGTCACATTACTGGGGGGATTAGGTGTTCAACTGTATATGTCAGATTACTGGGGGTTTAGGTGTTCAACTGTATATGTCACATTACTGGGGGGTTTAGGTGTTCAACTGTATATGTCACATTACTGGGGGGATTAGGTGTTCAACTGTATATGTCACATTATTGGGGGGTTGAGGTGTTCAACTGTATATGTAACATTACTGGGGGGTTTAGGTGTTCAACTGTATATGTCACATTACTGGGGGGTTTAGGTGTTCAACTGTATATGTCACATTACTGGGGGGTTCATGTGTTCAACTGTATATGTCACAATACTGGGGGGTTTAGGTGTGCAACTGTATATGTCACAATACTGGGGGGTTTAGGTGTGCAACTGTATATGTCACATTACTGGGGGTTTAGGTGTGCAACTGTATATGTCACATTACTGGGGGGATTAGGTGTTCAACTGTATATGACACATTACTGGGGGGTTTAGGTGTTCAACTGTATATGTCACAATACTGGGGGTTTAGGTGTTCAACTGTATATGTCACATTACTGGGGGGATTAGGTGTTCAACTGTATGTCACATTACCGGGGGCTTTATGTGTTCAACTCTATTACTGGGGGTTTATGTGTTCACATTACTGGGGGTTTATGTGTTCAACTGTATATGTCACATTACTGGGGGGTTTGTGTTCAACTGGTGTTTAGGTGTGCAACTGTATATGTCACATTACTGGGGGGGGTTTAGGTGTGCATGTGTTCAACTGTATATGTCACAATGTACTGGGGGTTTAGGTGTGCAACTGTATATGTCACAATACTGGGGGGTTTAGGTGTGCAACTGTATATGTCACATTACTGGGGGTTTAGGTGTGCAACTGTATATGTCACATTACTGGGGGTTTAGGTGTTCAACTGTATATGTCACAATACTGGGGGTTTAGGTTTCAACTGTATATGTCACATTACTGGGGGTTTAGGTGTTCAACTGTATATGTCACATTACTGGGGGGTTTAGGTGTTCAACTGTATATGTCACAATACTGGGGGGTTTAGGTGTGCAACTGTATATGTCACATTACTGGGGGGTTTAGGTTTAGGGGGGGTTTAGTGTTCAACTGTATATGTCACATTACTGGGGGTTTAGGGGCAACTGTATATGTCACATTATTTTAGGTGTTCAACTGTATATGTCACATTACTGGGGGGTTTAGGTGTTCAACTGTATATGTCACATTACTGGGGGGATTAGGTGTTCAACTGTATATGACACATTACTGGGGGGTTTAGGTGTTCAACTGTATATGTCACATTACTGGGGGGTTTAGGTGTTCAACTGTATATGTCACATTACTGGGGGGTTTAGGTGTTCAACTGTAAGGTGTGAGGTTAAAGTGTGAGGTTAAGGTTAGGGACCATCCCATAAACCCATGTGTGTGTTTCAGGGACAGCTCCAGATGTGGGTGGACATGTTCCCCATGGATATGCCTCATCCAGGCCCGTCTGTGGACATCGGCCCTCGGAAACCCAAAGGATACGAGCTGAGGGTCGTCATCTGGAACACAGAGGACGTTATCCTGGAGGACACCAACTTCCTCACAGGAACGCAGTCCAGCGACATCTACGTGAAAGGGTGAGTTGAGCTTTTCAACCGACCGACCTGGAACACGTCTGTTCAGTTCTGGAGAACAGTTGTCTTTAACTTACACACTTCCTGATCTCTAAGGTGGCTGAAGGGATTGAACAGTGTCTTTAACGTACACACTTCCTGATCTCTAAGGTGGCTGAAGGGATGGAACAGTGTCTTT
Source organism: Dallia pectoralis (assembly GCA_029465975.1). NCBI lineage: Eukaryota > Metazoa > Chordata > Actinopteri > Esociformes > Umbridae > Dallia > Dallia pectoralis. The sequence goes on along the minus strand of CM055738.1, from coordinate 1,351,727 downwards.
AACGTACACACTTCCTGATCTCTAAGGTGGCTGAAGGCATTGAACAGTGTCTTTAACGAACACACTTCCTGATCTCTAAGGTGGCTGAAGGGATGGAACAGTGTCTTTAACGTACACACTTCCTGATCTCTAAGGTGGCTGAAGGCATTGAACAGTGTCTTTGAACAGTGTCTTTAACGTACACACTTCCTGATCTCTAAGGTGGCTGAAGGCATTGAACAGTGTCTTTAACGTACACACTTCCTGATCTCTAAGGTGGCTGAAGGCATTGAACAGTGTCTTTAATGTACACACTTCCTGATCTCTAAGGTGGCTGAAGGCATTGAACAGTGTCTTTAATCTACACACTTCCTGATCTCTAAGGTGGCTGAAGGCATTGAACAGTGTCTTTAACGTACACACTTCCTGATCTTTAAGGTGGCTGAAGGGATGGAACAGTGTCTTTAACGTACACACTTCCTGATCTCTAAGGTGGCTGAAGGGATTGAACAGTGTCTTTAACGTACACACTTCCTGATCTCTAAGGTGGCTGAAGGGATTGGAGGACGATCGCCAGGAGACTGATGTCCACTACAACTCTCTAACTGGAGAGGGCAACTTCAACTGGCGCCTGGTGTTTCCCTTCAACTACATGCCAGCTGAGAAGGTGGTGGTGATCAGCAAAAGAGAGAGTATCTTCTCCCTGGACAAGACGGAACAGAAGCTGCCGGCCATTTTGGTGCTGCAGGTTTGGGACTTTGAGAGGCTGTCGTCTGATGATTTCTTGGGTAAGATGAAGACTGGGTCACAATATCTGTCATTTCAGATTAGTACGTGAAAATAATACCACCCTAAAATCAATCATTTATATTTTCCCCATGAATAATATGGAGAGTGTGAAGCAACAGAAGATCTTTCTCCTTTGGTCCTCAGGTACAGTGGAGTTGGACCTCCATGGTTTCCCTCGGGGGGCCAAGTCCGCTAAAGCCTGCAAGACAGACATGATGATGGGTAGCTTAGAGGTCATATCCATCTTCCAGCAGAAACGCTCTCGGGGCTGGTGGCCCTTCTCCAAGGCCGATGAACTGACGGTAGATGCCAGACTTCACCAGGCCACCATGGCCCTGGTCAAACGTAGCATACTAAACTGATTTTAGGTGCCATTCAGGCATAAAGAGTTAATGGACTATTTTACCTGGCAGAGGACACAGTCTACCAACAAAACATGATGCGTTTTGGATCCACTTTAACGCACCCATTCTGTTTGTCTCCAGGGAAAGGTGGAGGCAGAGTTTCATCTGGTAACAGCAGAAGAGGCGGAGAAAAACCCAGTGGGTCGAGCACGCAAGGAGCCAGAACCCTTGGCGAAACCCAAGTATGACCCTAATTTACCCCACAGACCAAGGGGGCAAATTGAAGGCTATTCACTGGCTCTTATTTTACTACATAGTACACGTGTTTAGAACAAGCCCTATACATAGTACACATGTTTAGAACAAGCCCTATACATAGTACACATGTTTAGAACAAGCCCTATACATAGTACACATGTTTAGAACAAGCCCTATACATAGTACACATGTTTAGAACAAGCCCTATACATAGTACACATGTTTAGAACAAGCCCTATACATAGTACACATGTTTAGAACAAGCCCTATACATAGTACACATGTTTAGAACAAGCCCTATACATAGTACACATGTTTAGAACAAGCCCTATACATAGTACACATGTTTAGAACAAGCCCTATACATAGTACACATGTTTAGAACAAGCCCTATACATAGTACACATGTTTAGAACAAGCCCTATACATAGTACACATGTTTAGAACAAGCCCTCTACATAGTACACATGTTTAGAACAAGCCCTCTACATAGTACACATGTTTAGAACAAGCCCTCTACATAGTACACATGTTTAGAACAAGCCCTATACATAGTACACATGTTTAGAACAAGCCCTATACATAGTACACAAGCCCTGTTTTTAGAACAAGCCCTATACATAGTACACATGTTTAGAACAAGCCCTATACATAGTACACATGTTTAGAACAAGCCCTATACATAGTACACATGTTTAGAACAAGCCCTATACATAGTACACATGTTTAGAACAAGCCCTATACATAGTACACATGTTTAGAACAAGCCCTATACATAGTACACATGTTTAGAACAAGCCCTATACATAGTACACATGTTTAGAACAAGCCCTATACATAGTACACATGTTTAGAACAAGCCCTATACATAGAACACATGTTTAGAACAAGCCCTATACATAGTACACATGTTTAGAACAAGCCCTATACATAGTACACATGTTTAGAACAAGCCCTATACATAGTACACATGTTTAGAACAAGCCCTATACATAGTACACATGTTTAGAACAAGCCCTATACATAGTACACATGTTTAGAACAAGCCCTATACATAGTACACATGTTTAGAACAAGCCCTATACATAGTACACATGTTTAGAACAAGCCCTCTACATAGTACACATATTTAGAACAAGCCCTCTACATAGTACACATATTTAGAACAAGCCCTCTACATAGTACACATGTTTAGAACAAAACCCTCTACATAGTACAGCTGTAGAGAACAAAAACAAAACTCTCAAAAAAGAAGAAACCTCCTCACTATCTAGATAACATTACTCTAATGGAATGCTCTAGCATCATTCTAATCAAGTTAAAACAATGATTAACAGCATACGAGATGAGCACTGCTGTTCTAAAATGCTTTGAGAATACACACACTGGTTATATTATTATTATTCACCACTCAACAATCTTTATCTCTCCTACCTCTCCACCTACCTCTCCACCTACCTCTCCATCTAGCCGCCCAGACACATCCTTCTCCTGGTTCGTGAACCCCTTCAAATGTTTCTTCCACCTGATCTGGAGGAACTACAAGAAATACATCATTATTGCCCTGGTCCTGCTTATCACTGCTCTGTTTCTCGCTTTACTGCTCTACACATTACCAGGAGCTCTATCCCAGAGAATAGTCAACGGTTAACTGTATTAACACTTGATTACAGCCAACCAACAGTTAACTGTATTAACACCAGGAGCTCTATCCCAGAGAATAGTCAACGGTTAACTGTATTAACACATGATTACATCCAACCAACAGTTAACTGTATTAACACATGATAACATCCAACCAACAGTTAACTGTATTAACACTTGATTACATCCAACCAACAGTTAACTGTATTAACACAGGATTACATCCAACCAACAGTTAACTATATTAACACTTGATTACATCCAACCAACAGTTAACTGTATTAACACTTGATTACAGCCAACCAACATTTAACTGTATTAACACATAATTACAGGCAACCAACAGTTAACTGTATTAACACTTGATCACATCCAACCAACAGTTAACTGTATTAACACATGATTACATCCAACCAACAGTTAACTGTATTAACACTTGATTACATCCACCAACAGTTAACTGTATTAACACTTGATTACATCCAACCAACCGTTAACTGTATTAACACTTGATTACATCCAACCAACAGTTAACTGTATTAACACAGGATTACATCCAACCAACCGTTATTAACACTTGATTACAGCCAACCAACAGTTAACTGTATTAACACATTACAGCCATTAACATTAACAACCAACAGTTAACTGTATTAACACTTGATTACATCCAACCAACCGTTAACTGTATTAACACTTGATTACATCCAACCAACAGTTAACTGTATTAACACAGGATTACATCCAACCAACCGTTAAATGTATTAACACTTGATTACAGCCAACCAACAGTTAACTGTATTAACACTTGATTACAGCCAACCAACAGTTAACTGTATTAACACATGATTACAGCCAACCAACAGTTAACTGTATTAACACTTGATTACAGCCAACCAACAGTTAACTGTATTAACACTTGATTACAGCCAACCAACAGTTAACTGTATTAACACATGATTACATCCAACCAACAGTTAACTGTATTAACACTTGATTACAGCCAACCAACAGTTAACTGTATTAACACATAATTACAGCCAACCAACAGTTAACTGTATTAACACTTGATTACAGCCAACCAACAGTTAACTGTATTAACACTTGATCACATCCAACCAACAGTTAACTGTATTAACACATGATTACATCCAACCAACAGTTAACTGTATTAACACTTGATTACATCCACCAACAGTTAACTGTATTAACACTTGATTACATCCAACCAACCGTTAACTGTATTAACACTTGATTACATCCAACCAACAGTTAACTGTATTAACACATGATTACATCCAACCAACAGTTAACTGTATTAACACAGGATTACATCCAACCAACCGTTAAATGTATTAACACTTGATTACAGCCAACCAACAGTTAACTGTATTAACACTTGATTACAGCCAACCAACAGTTAACTGTATTAACACTTGATTACAGCCAACCAACAGTTAACTGTACTAACACTTGATTACGGCCAACGAACCGTTAACGGCTAACATTAATACCATGACAACCTGTTGGTTTAGCTAAATAACATGGACACATTCATTAGTTAACTGCTAATATTAATACCATGACAACCGGTTGGTTTATCTAAATAACATGGACACATTCATTAGTTAACTGCTAATATTAATACCATGACAACCTGTTGGTTTATCTAAATAACATGGACACATTCATTAGTTAACTGCTAATATTAATACCATGACAACCTGTTGGTTTATCTAAATAACATGGACACATTCATTAGTTAACTGCTAATATTAATACCATGACAACCTGTTGGTTTAGCTAAATAACATGGTCACATCCATTAGTTAGCGGCTAACATTAATACCATGACAGCCTGTTGGTTTATCTAAATAACATGGTCACATCCATCAGTTAGTGGCTAACATTAATAACATGACAGCCATTCATTCCTCAATCTCACAGAAAACGGTCAACATACTCGTCTGCCAGCACAAATCTTTTTGGCCAACACGTCTGTCATTACCACTCCCACCCATACTGCACCACTTCTGTGAAATGACTGGCTGGTTCACTGACTGACTGCTGATTCACTGACTGACTGGCAGGCTCACTGGCTGGCTGACAGATGTGGGGCCGAAAAAACAACTACTCAGATAATCAAAAAGGTTAGGACAAAACCAAGAAATAGTCTGCTGACCACCTAACAAGTCATTTATAATAATGTTGTGATTGTTTCCTGATGAATCAATATCAGAATAGCATTGGTAAATTGAGTATGTTAACGTTTATTTAAATTAAATTACAGAAAATGTATAAACATCCTTTCAGATTAAGCAATATTTACAATTACGCTTGCAAAGAAAATAATTTTCGGACACTGGTTTGTACAATTTTTGTATAACGATCCTATCATTTCTATTTGTGTAGTGCTCTAGATACAGTGCAGTATTGGATCCCCTGCTGATTTGGTAAATTAGCCCACTGATAAAGACATGATCAGTCTATCGCTTTAATGGTTGGTTTATTTAAACAGTGAGAGACAGAAAAACAACAAAGAAATCCAGAATAACCCATTTTATATAAGTTATACATTGATTAGCATTTTACTAATACTAATAAGTATTTGACCTCTTTGCAAAACAAGTTTTAGTCCTTGGTGGCAAAACCCTTGTTGACAATCAGAAAGGTCAGGCGTTTCGTGTAGTTTTAAACACACCTTAGGAGGGATTTTGTCCCTTTAAGGTTTCGAGGCTGCCGTTTGGCCACTCAAAACCTCTGCCTTCTCCACAGATGTTCTATGATTAGAATTAAGGTCTGGAGACTGACCAGGCCACAGCTAGACCTTAATATGCTTCTTGAGAGACTTAATTGAAATTATTTGAAAGAGTCTCACTGTTTAAATAAACCTACCATTAAAGTTCTAGACTCATCATATCTTCGTCAGTGGGCAAACATAAACACAGGGATCTAATACTTTTTTCCTTCACTGTAGGTGTGTAGGGTTGGTCATTACTCATTAACATAAATAAATTATTTAACAAAATACTTTTGTTTACGCATCAATACATGTGGGGGTTATCTTGAAAATTTGATTAGTTCGATCATTATCACACAATTCCTCTTAAAACACATGAATTGACCCGTTATCATACGACAGCACCAACAGGGGGAACAAATCCGCTTCCCAAATGGAATCCTATTCACTACCTAGCACACTACTTCCATCCAGGGCACACAGCCCTCTGGTCAAAAGCAGTGCACTATATTGTTCATGTAGTAGCACTTTTATAATGTTCCGTGTGAGTTGTAGCTCAGCGCTGGGCCTAGCTGGGGCTGGAGCTGCGGGGCCTAGCTGGGGGTGGAGCTACGGGGCCTAGCTGGGGGTGGAGCTGCGGGGCCTAGCTGGGGGTGGAGCTGCGGGGCCTAGCTGGGGGCGGAGCTGCGGGGCCTAGCTGGTGGCGGAGCCGGGCTGTGACTGCCTAGCAGGAGTGGTTTAGCATGGAATTGGGGCCATTACACATGGAGTCACAGGTCAACCGGTGTCACTGATAGAGCGATAGAGCTCAGAGCCTGTCAGGACAAGGCCCTGCTGTGAGGAGGACGAGCCCGGCTGCATAGAGTGATCCACCACATTATGGCCTCCATGTTGGCCGAGCATCAGAGAGGACGAGTTGAACTGTAGAGCCGGGAAAGTACCAGAGTCACAGGAAGTTCTGTTAAACAGGAAACTGTTACTGTAAGAGGACACGTTGTTGGAGGCCGAGTTTCTCTGCTGAGTCATACTGGGCCCGGCTTTGGGTCGTCCGCCGAGGTGACTGAGCTGGCAGGGATTCCCGGGCCCACTGCTGAGGTTCCCTCCCTGGCCCAGACCCGGGCCCACCTCTGGGTGTTGTGTCTGGGTCATCTGGGTCAGCAGGCAGGCCTGCAGCTTTCTCTTAGCCCTCCAGCGGGCCACTCTGAGCCGGGTCTTTTCCCGGCGCTCCTTCACCAGGTCGGCTAACAGAGGCTGGGGGAGGGTCTTTTCCATCTCACGGCGACGGTTCTGGCTCCTCCGTCTGAGGTCGGCCCGGCGGACTCTGTACTCTTCATACAGGCTCAGGTCCTTGGGCCACGGCCGCACCACTGACCGGGAAGAGTGACCCGTCATGGTCATCACCGGCTGGGCAAATCCATCTGAAGCCACACAGCACACATCAGAAGGCACCAGTCATACAGACAGCACACATCAGAAGGCACCAGTCATACAGACAGCACACATCAGAAGGCACCAGTCATACAGACAGCACACATCAGAAGGCACCAGTCATACAGACAGCACACATCAGAAGGCACCAGTCATACAGACAGCACACATCAGAAGGCACCAGTCATACAGACAGCACACATCAGAAGGCACCAGTCATACAGACAGCACACATCAGAAGGCACCAGTCATACAGACAGCACACATCAGAAGGCACCAGTCATACAGACAGCACACATCAGAAGGCACCAGTCATACAGACAGCACACATCAGAAGGCACCAGTCATACAGACAGCACACATCAGAAGGCACCAGTCATACAGACAGCACACATCAGAAGGCACCAGTCATACAGACAGCACACGACACCTGTCATACAGACAGCACACATCAGATGGCACCCAAACTAATATCTAAAATATATATCTAATATAACAGACTAATATCAATTTTAGCTACAAAATAACACAGCAGACACAAGTGACACAGCAGACACACGTGACACAGCAGACACACGTGATACAGCATAAACACAGCAGACACACGTGACACAGCATAAACACAGCAGACACACGTGACACAGCATAAACACAGCAGACACACGTGACACAGCATAAACACAGCAGACACATGTGATACAGCAGACATGTGATACAGCAGACACACATGACACAGCAGACACACGTGACACAGCATAAACACAGCAGACACACGTGACACAGCATAAACACAGCAGACACATGTGATACAGCAGACATGTGATACAGCAGACATACGTGACACAGCAGACACACGTGACACAGCAGACACACGTGACACAGCAGACACACGTGACACAGCAGACACACGTGACACAGCATAAACACAGCAGACACACGTGATACAGCATAAACACAGCAGACACACGTTACACAGCAAACACACGTGATACAGCATAAACACAGCAGACACACGTGACACAGCATAAACACAGCAGACACACGTGATACAGCATAAACACAGCAAACACACGTGATACAGCATAAACACAGCAGACACACGTGATACAGCATAAACACAGCAGACACACGTGACACAGCAGACATGTGACACAGCAGACACACGTGATACAGCATAAACACAGCAGACACACGTGATACAGCATAAACACAGCAGACACACGTTACATAGCAGACACACGTGACACAGCAGACACACGTGACACAGCAGACACACATCAGACACAGGTGATATATAAGACACAGATGACTCACAGGAACAGGGGGCGGAGCTGAACGCTGTGTGTTCTGCATTGGGTCGGTGGTTCTGTGTCCTCTCCCTCTGTAGCGGCCAATCTCTCTGGCTCTGTGAAGCCATGACCCTGTCCAGGTCTCCCTGAGAACTGAGGCCCTCTGCAGCCAGGTTCATCAGAAGACTCTCCATCTCTTCAGGCTCTTGTTTGATACAGATTATCTCCACCTCTGCCTCCTCCTCTTTCACCAGAAGCCGAGGCTCCATCTGGGAGGCTGGATTGGCGTCTCCGGCCTCAAAGCTATCAGCTTCATCACTCCTGGATGGGGAGAGGACTGGCTGGGACCCTCCATCTGGGCTGGCCTCTACCTGCTGCACATTAACGGTCCACTCTGTCTCACACTGGACCATGTCCTGTTCCTCTCCTCCTCCTCTATTCTGGCTTCCATCGGTCATCTCTAAAACTGGGTGCTCCTCTGTAAAAAAAAAAACATTTCAGGAGGATAAAAACAGTTTGCTAGCTATGTACATAAACAAGCCAACAGAACACCCAACAGGGGATGCATCCTTGTACCTTTCAACGGTTCCAGGGCCTCGACTGTTCTGCTTATTGTGGAGACAGTTGTGGTCAACGACGAGTCCTCAAATGACTTGGACATCATGGCCGCCAGGTCGTCTTGGCTGTCAGGGGATGACTTGTTCTTAACAGAGACCGTATTCTCGCAGGGCTGTGAGGCCCTGGCTAAGTCAGAGGGCAGACTGACGGTGACTCTGCTCTTGGGTTGCACGTTCCCATTTGCAGTGACCATTGCGTTGTTTGGAAGAGCCACGGTTCTTCTTTGCGGCTGCGGTAAACCAGAAGATTGCGATGCGTCGGGTGCAGCCGTGGCGGAACTGTGAGCCCTGCGGGTGTCGGGAGTACCGAACCCCGTCCCCTGGTTGTTGTGGTGAGCGGCTGTAGCGGGCGGTTGCCTGGCACCCACGGTGTGAATGTACTTCTGCATTGTCTTCACCTGAGAACGGGATATGTCCAGCATCTGTCGGATGCTCTCGGTTTCCTTCTCTTTAGATGCTACTTCCCTCTTCAGCTCGTCAAATTTAATGCTGACTACTTTCAGCATTTCCCCCAGCACCGTCTCAACCGCGGCACTCACTGCCCTCTCTATCACCGTACCCATCTGGCCCCGCATCAGGGTAACTGTCAGACTTACATCCATTTTAGCTACACAAATAACCTTGCAGTGGTTTAATAACACCGAGGTCAAATATCACTCAAATGTCACCGTGGACCATCGTAAACTGTTTGTCTAGAGATTGGTTAATGCTAACATGTAGCTAGCAGGCTAACGTACCAGATTGGTTAATGCTAACATGTAGCTAGCAGGCTAACGTACCAGATTGGTTAATGCTAACATGTAGCTAGCAGGCTAACGTACCAGATTGGTTAATGCTAACATGTAGTTAGCAGGCTAACGTACCAGATTGGTTAATGCTAACATGTAGCTAGCAGGCTAACGTACCAGATTGGTTAATGCTAACATGTAGCTAGCAGGCTAACGTACCAGCTAGCTTCGGTCGTATCAAGTTGACAACATGTCCCAGAAAGCTAGAAAAACACGACAAATGGGTCGTTTGTCATTATATGATACAATAGTAAACGACTACTGGCCAATTTCACTACAAAATATGTTAAAAAAAAGAAACAGAAAATGCAATTACTACAGGCTTCTGTGGACCCACGTAAACAAAGATGATATTTGACGCTTGATGATCTGTCCTGTGTTTGCTGAAATACGTCCGACTAGACCGCTGGTCTGTTGTTTAAGTTCCGGAGATTAAGACGGCAAGACATTCAACGGTCTAGTTAACAACGATTTAACGAACTAACTCAAGTTAGAACATAATCAGCGTACGTGCATTTCCTCACACAGTTGGTAAACAACAACACGTTTATATACCTGTAAAGTCGACAAAACGTACAGCAGGCCAAACGCGTTTTTATCTTACTGTTGGGACGAAATGGTTTCGATGTTCATGGACTGGAAAATCAGCATACTGTTGGGAAAGTTTAGCCTCGTCAGTCACTACAGATAGTTTAGAAGTGTTTAACAATAATCCCCGTTGTGCCTCTGCTGCCCTGCTGCCGGGCTCTCTTACCCTCGCATCTACTCGGTGGGGACAGTAACACCAGGATGCTGCTTCAGATCTATACATCCGATGCGCCACCTGGCTGTGGTTCTATCTGTGATCTATAAATTGGACCCTACCTGGGTGTTTGAATTTGTGAAGGTTTGGGATTGTTCAACATTAATATCAGACTGATATATTAGATGCTCAGACTGATTTCTTGGATGGTTTGACTAACCTGTAATCTGAATTGAATATTTTTTAAACTTATGTTATGCACAAATCTTACTACACAATAAAATGTTTAGTGTTTGAAAGATTATTGTGTTGAAAGAATAGTATATGACTCCCTCAGATGTCTGAGGCCTAAATGACAGTCATGGTGTGTGTTGTTGTTTGCATTCAACTACTGAGTTGACTAAATGTTAATGAGTTACCTAGTAATATTAACAAGATTCTGTATCCATGTTGTATCGGGCAATATAGGATCAGGTGGAGAGTCATTATACAGATAATATAGGATCAGGTGGAGAGTCATTATACAGATAATATAGGATCAGGTGGAGAGTCATTATACAGATAATATAGGATCAGGTGGAGAGTCATTATACAGATAATATAGGATCAGGTGGAGAGTCATTATACAGATAATATAGGATCAGGTGGAGAGTCATTATACAGATAATATAGGATCAGGTGGAGAGTCATTATACAGATAATATAGGATCAGGTGGAGAGTCATTATACAGATAATATAGGATCAAGTGGAGAGTCATTATACAGATAATACAGGATCAGGTGGAGAGTCATTATACAGATAATACAGGATCAGGTGGAGAGTCATTATACAGATAATATAGGATCAGGTCAACTTTTCATTCTTCTTCTTTCTTCCTTTAAATTTGCAAACAGATGTCTGTGATTGTTTTAAGAAACAACAGATAAAAAGTTTTCTACAATGATGTATGATTTAAAACAGAAAAATATGAGACAGATGTATAGTATCTCACGAAAGTGAGTACACCCCTCACATTTTCGTAAATATTTGATTATATCTTTTCATGTGACAAAAATGAAGAAATGTCACTTTGCTACAATGTAAAGTAGTGTGTACAGCTTGTACAACAGTGTTTTGCTGTCCCCTCAAAATAACTCAACACATCCATTAATGTCTGAACCACTGGCAAAAAAAGTGAGCACACCCCTAAGTGAAGTGTCAAAATTGGGCCCAATTAACCATTTTCCCACCCCGGTGTCATGTGATTTGTTAGTGTTACAAGGTCTCAGGTGCGAATGGGGAACAGGTGTGTTAGATTTGGTGTTATCGCTCTCACACTCATACTGTGTGCACAGCCATTTACAGATCACCCCACAGAGGTTCAATTGGACTCAGGTCTGGGCCATTATAAAACTTCTTCTGGTGAAGCCATGCTTTTGTTCAAGGTATGTTTATTTGTCATTACAATAACAAGTTATCCAATGAAATGCCCCCCCCAACATTGCAATACAATAAAATACAATTTCAAAGTGTCAGTATAGTGCCAGTATAAATATGACTCTGAACCTGTTGGTCTTGGTCTGCTTGGTTCGTCTCTTGCCCCTCAGGTGTGGAGATCCTGCATGGATGGCAGGTCAGTCCCTGTGATGCGCTCCACTGTTTTCATAACCCTCTGTAGTGCCTTACTGTCGAGGGAAGTACAGCTACCGTACTTGTGTGTATTTAGATGTGTGCTGATGACTCTGTTCACTGTGTTCCATGGTATATCTAATGTGTTGGATTTTGTACCCTTCTCCTGACTGATCTTTCAACAATGAGCTCCCTCTGATGCTTTGGAAGCTCTCTGTGGACTGTGGTGTCAAATGTGTTTGAATGTGATTGGTTAATTCTGAACACAGCCACATCCCCAGTTATAAGAGGGTGCGTGTGTACGTACACACTTGAATATTTACACAGAACATTTACAATCACGACCGTACACACCAGAGATGAACACAGAGGAACAGAGTGCAAGTCACTGACCCCAATTAATAATGTCATTTAAAAAATAAGTTATCTTGCTGTAGACCCCTTTAACCCTATCCAAGTTTCTGAATTTCCATTTCGATCACATGGGTTTTCGTCATTGCAACAAATCCACAACAGTTGCGGAATAGTCAATGATCAAAACTGGCCCTCTGACACACATTTCACGAGTCGTTCTGCAAACTGCTTGAGTTTCCGACAGCCGTGAAGAGTAAACGCATGGTTCTAAGTGGTTAATCTTTAATAGGTAATTAACAAACCAACGGCAGGCCTGACCGACATTTAGACACAATACATCTGACAGAATTTGTTTTTAAAAACATGGATAAAACCTGCCTAATGCATATCTGTTGACTCGTATGTTTTTCTATGTGCGTTAGTACATTTTAACAATCACAGTTTACAATTCTATACAGGCAGGATGTTGTGGTATATGGTGTGGCGCCATTTTGACGAACAAGCCTGTAAACTGTGTCATAGATAATTCAGGGACTCACCCAACTTGTTTTCCGCTGCTCAGGAAATTTTCTTCATCAGAAGTCAGATTGGTCTGATATTGAGGTCTGACTGGGTGTTAGAAGGATGTTGTCTTGATGTCTCATCTAGATGTAAGCAGTTTAAGCACACCACATCAAAATGCTATGATAAAAAATCTGTACAAAGTGTTTAAGATTGAGAGTGCTTGTCACAGTGCAAAGTGGAAAGAACACCAGTGCAGAGGTGACCAAAACATCTAACAATTAATAAACCATTATTAAGTTCCACCAGCAGAGCCAGAAGAGGACGGGTCACTCCTCCACATGTATTTATTCTGAAGGAACCTGACTTCTGGTAGATGTTGTACACTGGTCACTCCTCCACATGTATTTATTCTAAAGGAACCTGCCTTCTGGTAGATGTTGTACACTGGTCACTCCTCCACATGTATTTATTCTAAAGGAACCTGACTTCTGGTAGATGTTGTACACTGGTCACTCCTCCACATGTATTTATTCTAAAGGAACCTGACTTCTGGTAGATGTTGTACACTGGTCACTCCTCCACATGTATTTATTCTAAAGGAACCTGACTTCTGGTAGATGTTGTACACTGGTCACTCCTCCACATGTGTTTATTCTAAAGGAACCTGACTTCTGACACTGGTCACTCCTTAAGTCCACAAACCCTTCAGCTGTTTTCTGCTTCTTCTGACTGGAAGAAATTACATTCATCACATCTCTTTTAAAAAATACCTAACCAGGCTTCCATGCAATCAAATATGTCTGACTGTATATAGCTTTATTCATGACTTTGTTTTCCTTGTGTGTGTATATAGTGTTTGTTTGTATTATGATATGTAATCAAATATGTCTGTGTCTCACTGTATATAGTTTTTTTCTTTGACTATGTCTGTGTGTCTCACTGTATATAGTTTTTTTCTTTGACTATGTCTGTGTGTCTCACTGTATATAGTTTTTTTCTTTGACTATGTCTGTGTGTCTCACTGTATATACAGTAGTGTTGGTAATTTCACATTTGTCAGTTTGTCCGGTCCTTTCTGTGTGCCTTTGGCCAGGATGCCACAGTTTCAACATCAGTTTCCAAAAATTAGGAAAAAACAAGTGGTGACGTAATGTTGCAATCTAAGTTGTAGTGCAGAGGAAGCCAGGCGCAGAGCGTGTAATATCCATTCAAAGGGGTTTCTTTATTTAACATAAAACAAACTGAGCACGACGAAAACAAACTGTAAGAATCGAACTAAAATGCACATAACCGTGACTTACAAAAACCTACAAACAGCTATATGCATACAAACACCCGCCTAAATATATCACAAAGTATTGTGCCATAAATACAACATAAGTCCCAGTGACTTTCATAACAAACAAAATCGCCAAATCTAACCAGCTGTGCCCATTCTAATCATCCACATCTGATACAGGTGCGAACCTCAAAGTTACATAAGTGCCCCAATACTCTCCAAGCCCACTAGATGTCCTCAGGGGACTAGGAATCATGACAAGAAATGTAATTCAGTAAGAAAAAATAATAACAGAACAGAGCACTTTGCTGTTATAAAAAAACATCTAACTTATTTAAAAAAAATATTTACATATGTTTTCCTATGTCACCTGAAAAGCAGCCTGGTTGCCATGGCCAACGCTCCCAGCACAGGGAGACCTGCCACTCACAATTTACACTGAGATAATGTGTGAGTGTTTTCTTTGGTTCTTATTAACTCTTCTTAATAATGTGACGTCTACTTTACTTGGTTAGTAATGATGTGGCGAGTGGGTAATGGATCTTGAGTTTCTGAACGGGATCTTCCTCATATCCATATAGGTGGAGTTGATCCCTGGATCTACCACAGTCCTCTGAGGAAATAAATCATCTTCAACTTAAACCAATAACATTTAGTTTGCTGAGAAACAGCTGGCATGTAATGTATAAAATTTCTGTTTCTAAACTAGGAGAAACTGAAATGTCCGTGTGATGTTGAAAGGGAAATGGTATACACAATAGAATAGTTAATACTAATAGAATAGCATTGCTATTCATCATTCTTACCAGGGGTTCTGCCTGATTAGGCTGTGGAAATAAATGAAATATTTATTATTATCAAATGGTCGATGTTGCATTTACAGTAAAAAAAACACAATTCGTTCAACATTCTGTCATTGTTTTTTTCCTTTTTTTAAGATATACTGGTACAAAAGAAAATTCTTACTTTTATAAATTGATAGATATATGTAACACTAAAACGGTATTTGTGAGAGATTTAATTTCTGGGCAGCATGTTTTTCAATATAGTGCAGTGTCCAGAACACAAATCAAGACAGAAACTTTATCTGGGAAACCAGTGCTATGTATGTCTGAAGACAGGGACTTTATCTGGGAAACCAGTGCTATGTATGTCTGAAGACAGGGACTTTATCTGGGAAACCAGTGCTATGTATGTCTGAAGACAGGGACTTTATCTGGGAAACCAGTGCTATGTATGTCTGAAGACAGGGACTTTATCTGGGAAACCAGTGCTATGTATGTCTGAAGACAGGGACTTTATCTGGGAAACCAGTGCTATGTATGTCTGAAGACAGGGACTTTATCTGGGAAACCAGTGCTATGTATGTCTGAAGACAGGGACTTTATCTGGGAAACCAGTGCTATGTATGTCTGAAGACAGGGACTTTATCTGGGAAACCAGTGCTATGTATGTCTGAAGACAGGGACTTTATCTGGGAAACCAGTGCTATGTATGTCTGAAGACAGGGACTTTATCTGGGAAACCAGTGCTATGTATGTCTGAAGACAGGGACTTTATCTGGGAAACCAGTGCTATGTATGTCTGAAGACAAGGACTTTATATATATATGTATTTCAACCTAACGGTTTCAGCCTCCAATCTGCCAAACCCTCAACCATCCCGGTTGTCCCTTTCTGCCTGTATTTGACCTGGACTATTCTATGTTCTAAGAGACTCTGCATTTAACAAATGCATTTAATAATTATTAAACTAAACTATCATAAATTCACCAAGCACAGAAATATAAATATTTTCATATAAAATGGTCCAAACCTGCATGTGGACATATGTCAGCGAATCATACAGCTCCTCTGACCGCATGACCTGAAACAATGATCCCAAAACACAAACTTAGTTTTAAAAGAATGAGCCCAAAACACCCACTTGGTTCTAGAAGAATGACCCCAAAACACCCACTCAGTTCTAGAATAATGACCCCAAAACGCCCACTCAGTTCTAGAATAATGACCCCAAAACGCCCACTCAGTTCTAGAAGAATGACCCCAAAACGCCCACTCAGTTCTAGAAGAATGACCCCAAAACACCCACTCAGTTCTAGAATAATGACCCCAAAACACACACTCAGTTCTAGAAGAATGACCCCAAAACACACACTCAGTTCTAGAAGAATGACCCCAAAACACCCACTCAGTTCTAGAATAATGACCCCAAAACGCCCACTCAGTTCTAGAATAATGACCCCAAAACGCCCACTCAGTTCTAGAAGAATGACCCCAAAACGCCCACTTAGTTCTAGAAGAATGACCCCAAAACACACACTCGGTTCTAGAAGAATGACCCTTCAGCGTTCGTCATCACTGGCTTTGTAGTGCCGCCGGCTTCCTGTGTTTGGTCATGTCTCATCATTACATACACCTGGTGCCCATTCCCTCATTAATACTGTGTGTGTGTGTGTGTGTGTATATACTGTGTGTGTATATACTGTGTGTGTGTATATACTGTGTGTGTGTGTATATACTGTGTGTGTGTGTATATACTGTGTGTGTGTGTATATACTGTGTGTGTGTGTGTGTGTGTGTATATACTGTGTGTGTGTGTGTGTGTGTGTATATATACTGTGTGTCTGTGTGTGTGTGTGTGTATATACTGTGTGTCTGTGTGTGTGTGTGTGTGTGTGTGTGTGTATATACTGTGTGTGTGTGTGTGTGTATATACTGTGTGTGTGTGTGTGTGTGTATATACTGTGTGTGTGTGTGTGTGTGTATATACTGTGTGTGTGTGTGTGTGTGTGTGTATATTTATATATATATATATATATATTACTGTGTGTATATATAGGTAAGCTGTATTATCCAATCAGATGTAGTGGTTAACTCTTACCCTCAGCCTAACATAGTAGATGGTTATCAGGGAGCTGTAGAAACAGAGGAACACGGCCACTCCAACCAGCAGCCACTTCAGAAGGTCTGAGCACTCTGACTGTGTCTCTATGGATGGAGGAGGAGTGCAGACTGCCAACAGAGATGCGGGAGCTAGGATGTGAAACAACATGCATGTGAGTAAGGTGGACATCCGTGTTGTGAAGTCACAGATGAATATTACACTGGGATGTAGTCAGGACCCACCTGGTAGCAGTATGGTTGAGATGTTCGCCTCCCTCTTTATAAGGGCGTTTGTAGAGGAGGACAGGGTGAATTCACACCGGAACTCAGAACCAGCATCATCAGCCTGTAAGTTATGTAAGGTGAACTTGTATTGGTCCTTATTTATCACCATCCAGGTGCAGTGTGGCTGTGTGGTGTTCACCTGAGACAGAAGATACACGAGCCACATCGTTATCTATAGAGTACACGTCCTAAAACCCCACAGACAAACCATTCTGTAACCATCTACAGGTTCGAAACCAGACAGACCATTCTGTAACCATCTACAGGTTCTTAACCAGACAAACCATTCTGTTACCATCAACAGGTTCTTTACCTGATAGACCATTCTGTAACCATCTACAGGTTCTTTACCTGATAGACCATTCTGTAACCATCTACAGGTTCTTTACCTGATAGACCATTCTGTAACCATCAACAGGTTCTTTACCTGATAGACCATTCTGTAACCATCAACAGGTTCTTTACCTGATAGACCATTCTGTAACCATCAACAGGTTCTTTACCTGATAGACCATTCTGTAACCATCAACAGGTTCTTTACCTGATAGACCATTCTGTAACCATCAACAGGTTCTTTACCTGATAGACCATTCTGTAACCATCAACAGGTTCTAAACCAGACAGACCATTCTGTAACCATCAACAGGTTCTAAACCAGACAGACCATTCTGTAACCATCAACAGGTTCTAAACCAGACAGACCATTCTGTAACCATCAACAGGTTCTAAACCAGACAGACCATTCTGTAACCATCAACAGGTTCTTTACCTGACAGATCCTTTTCGTAGAAGCATTAACAAGTCGGTTTAGCCTAGCATCAATGACCTTGTGTGTCCGTTCATGGAGTTCACAGGTGATGGACACTGTGCCATCTGGGTTCATTCTCTGGTTAGCTGGCTGCACCACCTGAATGCCTGACAGGAAAATGAAACACAGGACACCAGTACGGTCAAATTGGAAATGGATTTTTAGAAGGCCGACTTTTAAAATAGCTTTTGCTCCAATATTTAAATATTTGTATTATTATTTATAATACAATGATCATTGTCAAGAACCCGATACAACTTTTCATCCACCAACGCTAAACATTACACCACCTGTAACACCTGGACATACATACTAAACATGTATATCTCTTCTGTTTATCAGACGTGTGTACAGTGAATATAAATTGCCACGTTTCTTACAGATGATAACTGATACATATATTAGTGGGATACGAAATGTTAAAAAATCCCAGCAGGCCATTGGATCTTACATGTTCTCGGGAGTTGCAAAATAATACAAAATTAAATTTAAAAATGCTATATATACATATATACACACAATAATAAACATCATATACGTTCTAAACATCATATACACTATAAACATTCTATATACATCATAAACACTATACGTGTGTGTATATATATATATGCCTCACCATGACAGCAGAAGAGGAGGGTAAATATCCAGACAACCACAGGCAGGAGTCCCAATATCATTTTAGCTTTTCTTCAACTGCTAGGTAACTTTGACAGAAGCCAACTGAAGAGTGATGACATATAGGAAAACCTTGAGTCATAATAACCACGTTCTCCTACTGGGGCACATCGTTATCTGTGGTGGTTTCTTATTGGTCGGTCACAGCCAGGAAACAGTGGTTGATAGGACCCAGCGTGGGTTATAGAACCCAGGGCATATGAGACAGATCGTATGGTACCATCAGGGGGTTATAGAACCCAGGGCATATGAGACAGATCAGATGGTACCATGAGAGGGTTATAGAACCCAGGGCATATGAGACAGATCAGATGGTACCATCAGGGGTTATAGAACCCAGGGCATATGAGACAGATCAGATGGTACCATCAGAGGGTTATAGAACCCAGGGCATATGAGACAGATCAGATGGTACCATCAGGGGTTATAGAACCCAGGGCATATGAGACAGATCGTATGGTACCATCAGGGGGTTATAGAACCCAGGGCATATGAGACAGATCAGATGGTACCATCAGGGGGTTATAGAACCCAGGGCATATGAAACAGATCAGATGGTACCATCAGTGGGTTATAGAACCCAGGGCATATGAGACAGATCAGATGGTACCATCAGGGGGTTATAGAACCCAGGGCATATGAAACAGATCAGATGGTACCATCAGTGGGTTATAGAACCCAGGGCATATGAGACAGATCAGATGGTACCATCAGGGGTTATAGAACCCAGGGCATATGAAACAGATCAGATGGTACCATCAGTGGGTTATAGAACCCAGGGCATATGAGACAGATCAGATGGTACCATCAGGGGGTTATAGAACCCAGGGCATATGAAACAGATCAGATGGTACCATCAGTGGGTTATAGAACCCAGGGCATATGAGATGGAACACTTATTTTGTTCTTGAACTGCTGAGATTTCAAAACCCTGGTCTGTTTTTTTCACATGGGCTTAACTGCTGAACCAGCATGTTCACAACAACCATAAACACTCCGATATTTGTTCAGCCATCAGACAAAAAACCTCACTTTGATCTAGATCTAGGTGAGCAGTACTGTTTGATCTAGATCTAGGTGAGCAGTACTGTTTGATCTAGATCTAGGTGAGCAGTACTGTTTGATCTAGATCTAGGTGAGCAGTACTGTTTGATCTAGATCTAGGTGAGCAGTACTGTTTGATCTAGATCTAGGTGAGCAGTACTGTTTGATCTAGATCTAGGTGAGCAGTACTGTTTGATCTAGATCTAGGTGAGCAGTACTGTTTGATCTAGATCTAGGTGAGCAGTACTGTTTGATCTAGATCTAGGTGAGCAGTACTGTTTGATCTAGATCTAGGTGAGCAGTACTGTTTGATCTAGATCTAGGTGAG
Organism: Dallia pectoralis; assembly: GCA_029465975.1. Classification (NCBI taxonomy): domain Eukaryota; kingdom Metazoa; phylum Chordata; class Actinopteri; order Esociformes; family Umbridae; genus Dallia; species Dallia pectoralis. Next base: position 1,331,335 of record CM055738.1, on the reverse strand, counting down.
CAGTACTGTTTGATCTAGATCTAGGTGAGCAGTACTGTTTGATCTAGATCTAGGTGAGCAGTACTGTTTGATCTAGATCTAGGTGAGCAGTACTGTTTGATCTAGATCTAGGTGAGCAGTACTACTGTTTGATCTAGATCTAGGTGAGCAGTACTGTTTGATCTAGATCTAGGTGAGCAGTACTGTTTGATCTAGATCTAGGTGAGCAGTACTGTTTGATCTAGATCTAGGTGAGCAGTACTGTTTGATCTAGATCTAGGTGAGCAGTACTGTTTGATCTAGTGAGCAGTACTGTTTGATCTAGATCTAGGTGAGCAGTACTGTTTGATCTAGATCTAGGTGAGCAGTACTGTTTGATCTAGATCTAGGTGAGCAGTACTGTTTGATCTAGATCTAGGTGAGCAGTACTGTTTGATCTAGATCTAGGTGAGCAGTACTGTTTGATCTAGATCTAGGTGAGCAGTACTGTTTGATCTAGATCTAGGTGAGCAGTACTGTTTGATCTAGATCTAGGTGAGCAGTACTGTTTGATCTAGATCTAGGTGAGCAGTACTGTTTGATCTAGATCTAGGTGAGCAGTACTGTTTGATCTAGATCTAGGTGAGCAGTACTGTTTGATCTAGATCTAGGTGAGCAGTACTGTTTGATCTAGATCTAGGTGAGCAGTACTGTTTGATCTAGATCTAGGTGAGCAGTACTGTTTGATCTAGATCTAGGTGAGCACTTCCACATCCTGTTGTGTTGAACGTTATTTCTCTGAAGTGTGTTGTCAGGTCACCACAGAACCAGTCAGCAATATGCAGGTCACAGGTTCTACGTGCTCTTCCACTATCAATCAGGGCCTATTTTATTCGGATCTGAGGTAACACCGTTTCCAACCAGGACATATCATGCCCCATTCAAACAAAACCACTGTCCCCAGCACACGATTGTAAAATAATGACTCACAATACCTTTAAAACATACCAAACCCTTTCACAGGGGGTTCTAAAATCTTTTGTAGGCGTTTTGGGTTGCCAGTTGCACAGAGCTCCTCAAAATGTTTATCGAAATGTAAATCTGGAATATCATGTTGTTTGCCAAGTTTGATTACACATACAAGCAATTTGTTCTGAACCAAAGTTGCAGCATTTAGGACACACATTCTTCAACGTATATTAACAGTGCAAATAAAGCAAAAATATACAACATGAACATTTCAACAGGAGACCCTGCCTAGCTTAAGTAATGGATGCAGATTGTGTGTGTCATATATATCTGAGTAGTGGAGCAATGTCTAGATGTGAGAGCAGATTTCAAAAAGTGCGAAGAGCAATATGTAATTATAAATACAGTTGTGCAAATAGAGCAATGTCCAGTTATAATTCAGGATGTCCAACAGTGTCAACAAAGTTGTCACAAAGTGCTTTTACAAACACCCAGCCTGAACCTGACAGACCATGCATCAACAAGTTGATACACAGTGGCTAGGAAAAACTCCCTGAGTCGAATTTAGTAAGAAACCTAGAGAGGAACCAGGCTCTGTAACCATTTTTCTACTGGCTGTGCTGGGTTAACTATTAGAGTAACTGTAACCCATATAGAATATGATGTCACTAAAGGGTTAACTATTAGAGTAACTGTAACCCATATAGAATATGATGTCACTAAAGGGTTAACTATTAGTGTAACTGTAACCCATATAGAATATGATGTCACTAAAGGGTTAACTATTAGAGTAACTGTAACCCATATATAATATGCTGTCACTAAAGGGTTAACTATTAGAGTAACTGTAACCCATATAGAATATGATGTCACTAAAGGGTTAACTATTAGAGTAACTGTAACCCATATATAATATGCTGTCACTAAAGGTTTACCTATTAGAGTAACTGTAACCCATATATAATATGCTGTCACTAAAGGGTTAACTATTAGAGTAACTGTAACCCATATAGAATATGCTGTCACTAAAGGGTTAACTATTAGAGCAACTGTAACCCATATAGAATATGCTGTCACTAAAGGGTTAACTATTAGAGCAACTGTAACCCATATAGAATATGATGTCACTAAAGGGTTAACTATTAGAGTAACTGTAACCCATATATAATATGCTGTCACTAAAGGGTTACCTATTAGAGTAACTGTAACCCATATAGAATATGCTGTCACTAAAGGGTTAACTATTAGAGCAACTGTAACCCATATAGAATATGATGTCACTAAAGGGTTAACTATTAGAGTAACTGTAACCCATATATAATATGCTGTCACTAAAGGTTTACCTATTAGAGTAACTGTAACCCATATATAATATGCTGTCACTAAAGGGTTAACTATTAGAGTAACTGTAACCCATATAGAATATGCTGTCACTAAAGGGTTAACTATTAGAGCAACTGTAACCCATATAGAATATGCTGTCACTAAAGGGTTAACTATTAGAGCAACTGTAACCCATATAGAATATGATGTCACTAAAGGGTTAACTATTAGAGTAACTGTAACCCATATATAATATGCTGTCACTAAAGGGTTACCTATTAGAGTAACTGTAACCCATATAGAATATGCTGTCACTAAAGGGTTAACTATTAGAGCAACTGTAACCCATATAGAATATGATGTCACTAAAGGGTTAACTATTAGAGCAACTGTAACCCATATAGAATATGATGTCACTAAAGGGTTAACTATTAGAGCAACTGTAACCCATATAGAATATGCTGTCACTAAAGGGTTAACTATTAGAGCAACTGTAACCCATATAGAATATGCTGTCACTAAAGGGTTAACTATTAGAGCAACTGTAACCCATATAGAATATGCTGTCACTAAAGGGTTAACTATTAGAGCAACTGTAACCCATATAGAATATGATGTCACTAAAGGGTTAACTATTAGAGCAACTGTAACCCATATAGAATATGCTGTCACTAAAGGGTTAACTATTAGAGCAACTGTAACCCATATAGAATATGCTGTCACTAAAGGGTTAACTATTAGAGCAACTGTAACCCATATAGAATATGCTGTCACTAAAGGGTTAACTATTAGAGCAACTGTAACCCATATATAATATGATGTCACTAAAGGTTTACCTATTAGAGTAACTGTAACCCATATAGAATATGCTGTCACTAAAGGGTTAACTATTAGAGCAACTGTAACCCATATAGAATATGATGTCACTAAAGGGTTAACTATTAGAGTAACTGTAAGCCATATATAATATGCTGTCACTAAAGGGTTAACTATTAGAGTAACTGTAACCCATATAGAATATGATGTCACTAAAGGGTTAACTATTAGAGTAACTGTAACCCATATAGAATATGCTGTCACTAAAGGGTTAACTATTAGAGCAACTGTAACCCATATAGAATATGATGTCACTAAAGGGTTAACTATTAGAGTAACTGTAACCCATATAGAATATGATGTCACTAAAGGGTTAACTATTAGAGCAACTGTAACCCATATAGAATATGCTGTCACTAAAGGGTTAACTATTAGAGTGTCACATGACCAGATGCCAATGGCGCCAATAGAGGTCGCCCGAGCGCTGTCGTTACGTTCGTTATTAGGGATTCATACAGTTTCATTAAGAAAGTTCTAGTTCGTGTGGAAAATTATTAAAAACTATAAGATGTCTAGTCAATTCTAACCAGGAGTTGGTTTAGTAAGATCACCTTTAACTAGTAACCAGAGAACTACGTTGTGTTAGACGTTTTTCTGTTTCTCTACCATGTTTTCCTGATGAAACCTCCGGTGAGTTCTGTTGTCAACCTGCTTAACATATTGCTAGCTAACATGAAGTGATGCCATCGGAAAATAATTTAAGTTTTAATTATATTAAAAAAATTGGAGCGACATGAGAGTGTTGTAAGATGTTTATATTGCATTTAGCTCATAATTTGTTTTTTTGTGTGTTATGTTGTACAATGTTGGCTTTGCCAATGAAAACTATGCTCAAACAGACATGTATGGAGCATATAGTCAAACAGACATGGAGCATATAGTCAAACAGACATGTACGGAGCATATAGTCACACAGACATGTACGGAGCATATAGTCACACAGACATGTATGGAGCATATAGTCAAACAGACATGTATGGAGCATATAGTCACACAGACATGTATGGAGCATATAGTCACACAGACATGTATGGAGCATATAGTCACACAGACATGTATGGAGCATATAGTAAAACAGACATGTACGGAGCATATAGTCACACAGACATGTATGGAGCATATAGTCACACAGACATGTATGGAGCATATAGTCACACAGACATGTATGGAGCATATAGTCAAACAGACATGGAGCATATAGTCAAACAGACATGTACGGAGCATATAGTCACACAGACATGTACGGAGCATATAGTCACACAGACATGTATGGAGCATATAGTCAAACAGACATGTATGGAGCATATAGTCACACAGACATGTATGGAGCATATAGTCACACAGACATGTATGGAGCATATAGTCACACAGACATGTATGGAGCATATAGTCAAACAGACATGTACGGAGCATATAGTCACACAGACATGTACGGAGCATATAGTCACACAGACATGTATGGAGCATATAGTCAAACAGACATGTATGGAGCATATAGTCACACAGACATGTATGGAGCATATAGTCACACAGACATGTATGGAGCATATAGTCAAACAGACATGTATGGAGCATATAGTCAAACAGACATGTATGGAGCATATAGTCACACAGACATGTATGGAGCATATAGTCACACAGACATGTATGGAGCATATAGTCACACAGACATGTATGGAGCATATAGTCAAACAGACATGTATGGAGCATATAGTCAAACAGACATGTATGGAGCATATAGTCACACAGACATGTATGGAGCATATAGTCACACAGACATGTATGGAGCATATAGTCACACAGACATGTATGGAGCATATAGTCACACAGACATGTATGGAGCATATAGTCACACAGACATGTATGGAGCATATAGTCAAACAGACATGTATGGAGCATATAGTCAAACAGACATGTATGGAGCATATAGTCACACAGACATGTATGGAGCATATAGTCAAACAGACATGTATGGAGCATATAGTCACACAGACATGTATGGAGCATATAGTCACACAGACATGTATGGAGCATATAGTCACACAGACATGTATGGAGCATATAGTCAAACAGACATGTATGGAGCATATAGTCAAACAGACATGTATGGAGCATATAGTCAAACAGACATGTATGGAGCATGTAGGAGCATCACACAGACATGTATGGAGCATATAGTCACACAGACATGTATGGAGCATATAGTCACACAGACATGTATGGAGCATATAGTCAAACAGACATGTATGGAGCATATAGTCAAACAGACATGTATGGAGCATATAGTCAAACAGACATGTATGGAGCATATAGTCACACAGACATGTATGGAGCATATAGTCACACAGACATGTATGGAGCATATAGTCACACAGACATGTATGGAGCATATAGTCACACAGACATGTATGGAGCATATAGTCACACAGACATGTATGGAGCATATAGTCACACAGACATGTATGGAGCATATAGTCAAACAGACATGTATGGAGCATATAGTCAAACAGACATGTATGGAGCATATAGTCACACAGACATGTATGGAGCATATAGTCACACAGACATGTATGGAGCATATAGTCACACAGACATGTATGGAGCATATAGTCAAACAGACATGTATGGAGCATATAGTCAAACAGACATGTATGGAGCATATAGTCAAACAGACATGTATGGAGCATATAGTCAAACAGACATGTATGGAGCATATAGTCAAACAGACATATAGTCACACAGACATGTATGGAGCATATAGTCACACAGACATGTATGGAGCATATAGTCACACAGACATGTATGGAGCATATAGTCACACAGACATGTATGGAGCATATAGTCACACAGACATGTATGGAGCATATAGTCAAACAGACATGTATGGAGCATATAGTCAAACAGACATGTATGGAGCATATAGTCACACAGACATGTATGGAGCATATAGTCACACAGACATGTATGGAGCATATAGTCACACAGACATGTATGGAGCATATAGTCAAACAGACATGTATGGAGCATATAGTCAAACAGACATGTATGGAGCATATAGTCAAACAGACATGTATGGAGCATATAGTCAAACAGACATGTATGGAGCATATAGTCACACAGACATGTATGGAGCATATAGTCACACAGACATGTATGGAGCATATAGTCACACAGACATGTATGGAGCATATAGTCACACAGACATGTATGGAGCATATACACAGACATGTATGGAGCATATAGTCAAACAGACATGTATGGAGCATATAGTCAAACAGACATGTATGGAGCATATAGTCAAACAGACATGTATGGAGCATATAGTCACACAGACATGTATGGAGCATATAGTCACACATGACATGTGTATGGAGCATATAGTCAAACAGACATGTATGGAGCATATAGTCACACAGACATGTATGGAGCATATAGTCAAACAGACATGTATGGAGCATATAGTCAAACAGACATGTATGGAGCATATAGTCAAACAGACATGTATGGAGCATATAGTCACACAGACATGTATGGAGCATATAGTCACACAGACATGTATGGAGCATATAGTCAAACAGACATGTATGGAGCATATAGTCAAACAGACATGTATGGAGCATATAGTCAAACAGACATGTATGGAGCATATAGTCAAACAGACATGTATGGAGCATATAGTCAAACAGACATGTATGGAGCATATAGTCACACAGACATGTATGGAGCATATAGTCACACAGACATGTATGGAGCATGTATGGAGCATATAGTCACACAGACATGTATGGAGCATATAGTCACACAGACATGTATGGAGCATATAGTCACACAGACATGTATGGAGCATATAGTCAAACAGACATGTATGGAGCATATAGTCAAACAGACATGTATGGAGCATATAGTCACACAGACATGTATGGAGCATATAGTCACACAGACATGTATGGAGCATATAGTCACACAGACATGTATGGAGCATATAGTCAAACAGACATGTATGGAGCATACATGTATGGAGCATCAAACAGACATGTATGGAGCATATAGTCAAACAGACATGTATGGAGCATATAGTCAAACAGACATGTATGGAGCATATAGTCAAACAGACATGTATGGAGCATATAGTCACACAGACATGTATGGAGCATATAGTCACACAGACATGTATGGAGCATATAGTCACACAGACATGTATGGAGCATATAGTCACACAGACATGTATGGAGCATATAGTCACACAGACATGTATGGAGCATATAGTCAAACAGACATGTATGGAGCATATAGTCAAACAGACATGTATGGAGCATATAGTCACACAGACATGTATGGAGCATATAGTCACACAGACATGTATGGAGCATATAGTCACACAGACATGTATGGAGCATATAGTCACACAGACATGTATGGAGCATATAGTCACACAGACATGTATGGAGCATATAGTCACACAGACATGTATGGAGCATATAGTCAAACAGACATGTATGGAGCATATAGTCACACAGACATGTATGGAGCATATAGTCAAATGACATGTATGGAGCATATAGTCACACAGACATGTATGGAGCATATAGTCACACAGACATGTATGGAGCATATAGTCACACAGACATGTATGGAGCATATAGTCAAACAGACATGTATGGAGCATATAGTCAAACAGACATGTATGGAGCATATAGTCACACAGACATGTATGGAGCATATAGTCACACAGACATGTATGGAGCATATAGTCACACAGACATGTATGGAGCATATAGTCACACAGACATGTATGGAGCATATAGTCACACAGACATGTATGGAGCATATAGTCACACAGACATGTATGGAGCATATAGTCACACAGACATGTATGGAGCATATAGTCACACAGACATGTATGGAGCATATAGTCAAACAGACATGTATGGAGCATATAGTCACACAGACATGTATGGAGCATATAGTCACACAGACATGTATGGAGCATATAGTCAAATGACATGTATGGAGCATATAGTCACACAGACATGTATGGAGCATATAGTCACACAGACATGTATGGAGCATATAGTCACACAGACATGTATGGAGCATATAGTCACACAGACATGTATGGAGCATATAGTCACACAGACATGTATGGAGCATATAGTCACACAGACATGTATGGAGCATATAGTCAAACAGACATGTATGGAGCATATAGTCAAACAGACATGTATGGAGCATATAGTCACACAGACATGTATGGAGCATATAGTTATAGCGTGATTTGAACAGTTCTCTAAATACCATGGATAATGGGTTTATGTGTAACTGGTTTATTGAAAAATTACCATATATAAATAAAAGAGATAGAAGTTATTATAATAGTTGTATCTATTCTGTACTGCTACGTACAGATAGTTTTTTTTTATCCTGGATTTAGTTTGGTTCCTGATGCCGAGCCTGTCCCAGTGAGTGACATTCTGCTGAGGGAACATTTGGAAACGGCGTGGCCAGCTGCGGGTTGGATTTACTTCTGCAGAGTGACTGAATGGATTCATATCTATCGGATACATGGATTCCAGATAAGAAACCCTTGAACTTTTCCAGATAAGAAACACTTATTTTTCTAAGGACAATTTATTTTTTCCTAGTTTATGAAAGAGCTCTATTATATTTTGGGGAATTTAGTTAATGCTTGATAAAATAATGTTGTGAATAGTGTGTTGTATAGTGATTGTGTAATAATCCTGCCAGCTGTTCTGTTTAAAAAAAACAAGTGAAGTCTCATTGTGAGTCTTGTCAATTACTGCTCAGAGCCTAATACATGTAGGAGGGGTCCTATATATCCAATAGGAGGGGTCCTATATATCCAATAGGAGGGGTCCTATATATCCAATAGGAGGGGTCCTATATATCCAATAGGAGGGGTCCTATATATCCAATAGGAGGGGTCCTATATATCCAATAGGAGGGGTCCTATATATCCAATAGGGGGGTCCTATATATCCAATAGGAGGGGTCCTATATATCCAATAGGAGGGGTCCTATATATCCAATAGGAGGGGTCCTATATATCCAATAGGAGGGGTCCTATATATCCAATAGGAGGGGTCCTATATATCCAATAGGAGGGGTCCTATATATCCAATAGGAGGGGTCCTATATATCCAATAGGAGGGGTCCTATATATCCAATAGGAGGGGTTCTATATATCCAATAGGAGGGGTCCTATATATCCAATCCTAGGAGGGGTCCTATATATCCAATAGGAGGGGTCCTATATATCCAATAGGAGGGGTCCTATATATCCAATAGGAGGGGTCCTATATATCCAATAGGAGGGGTCCGCTACATGTCATTAGGAGCGGTCCGCTACATGTCATTAGGAGGGGTCCGCTACATGTCATTAGGAGGGGTCCGCTACATGTCATTAGGAGGGGTCCGCTACATGTCATTAGGAGGGGTCCGCTACATGTCATTAGGAGGGGTCCGCTACATGTCATTAGGAGGGGTCCGCTACATGTCATTAGGAGGGGTCCGCTACATGTCATTAGGAGGGTCCGCTACATGTCATTAGGAGGGGTCCGCTACATGTCATTAGGAGGGGTCCGCTACATGTCATTAGGAGGGGTCAGCTACATGTCATTAGGAGGAGGGGTCCGCTACATGTCATTAGGAGGAGGGGTCCGCTACATGTCATTAGGAGGAGGGGTCCGCTACATGTCATTAGGAGGAGGGGTCCGCTACATGTCATTAGGAGGAGGGGTCCGCTACATGTCATTAGGAGGGGTCCGCTACATGTCATTAGGAGGGGTCCGCTACATGTCATTAGGAGGGGTCCGCTACATGTCATTAGGAGGGGTCAGCTACATGTCATTAGGAGGAGGGGTCCGCTACATGTCATTAGGAGGGGTCCGCTACATGTCATTAGGAGGGGTCCGCTACATGTCATTAGGAGGGGTCCGCTACATGTCATTAGGAGGGGTCCGCTACATGTCATTAGGAGGGGTCCGCTACATGTCATTAGGAGGGGTCCGCTACATGTCATTAGGAGGAGGGGTCCGCTACATGTCATTAGGAGGAGGGGTCTGCTACATGTCATTAGGAGGGGGTCGGCCCCACAGTGTGGTCAGTCCTTTATATCCTAAAACTATGACAGGGGGTATCAGTGAAACTGTGGAGCAAGATTTAAATTAGATGATAGAGTAAAGCTTTTTATTTGTGAGCAAAGCTCCTTGAGATCCATGATCTGGTGTGTTTCATTAGCGTAGCCTGGTTCCTCTTTAGGTTTCTTCCTTTAATCGACCCATCTGGGAGACTTTCCTAGCCGCCGTGCATCAACTTGTATTTGTACAACTTTTGTTAAATTACAGTTACGGAATATTGTTGTGTAGTTTGATAAGGAAAAACATATTTTATCAATTTTAAAATATGTACATAAAAGAATGTGCAAGAAGTGACTGGGTCTGAACCTTCTGAATGGGTCTGAATATTTGGGTTTGCATGAGAAGCGGACTGATCGATCTTTGGCTACTGAAGTGGAGGGGCTCCACCTAGTGGAAACTGTGAGATTGGATCTATCAAATACCAATAATAAGTAGCTGCACATGTGTTATGAGTACTAATATTGAGTAGCTGCACATGTGTTATGAGTACTAATATTAAGTAGCTGCACATGTGTTATGAGTACTAATATTAAGTAGCTGCACATGTGTTATGAGTACTAATATTAAGTAGCTGCACATGTGTTATGAGTACTAATATTAAGTAGCTGCACATGTGTTATGAGTACTAATATTAAGTAGCTGCACGTGTGTTATGAGTACTAATATTAAGTAGCTGCACGTGTGTTATGAGTACTAATATTAAGTAGCTGCACATGTGTTATGAGTACTAATATTAAGTAGCTGCACATGTGTTATGAGTACTAATATTAAGTAGCTGCACATGTGTTATGAGTACTAATATTAAGTAGCTGCACATGTGTTATGAGTACTAATATTAAGTAGCTGCACATGTGTTATGAGTACTAATATTAAGTAGCTGCACATGTGTTATGAGTACTAATATTAAGTAGCTGCACATGTGTTATGAGTACTAATATTAAGTAGCTGCACATGTGTTATGAGTACTAATATTAAGTAGCTGCACATGTGTTATTAGTACTAATATTAACTAGCTGCACATGTGTTATGAGTACTAATAATAAGTAGCTGCACGTGTGTTATGAGTACTAATATTAAGTAGCTGCAAGTGTGTTATGAGTACTAATATTAAGTAGCTGCACGTGTGTTATGAGTACTAATATTAAGTAGCTGCAAGTGTGTTATGAGTACTAATATTAAGTAGCTGCACATGTGTTATGAGTACTAATATTAAGTAGCTGCACGTGTGTTATGAGTACTAATATTAAGTAGCTGCACATGTGTTATGAGTACTAATATTAAGTAGCTGCAAGTGTGTTATGAGTACTAATATTAAGTAGCTGCACATGTGTTATGAGTACTAATATTAAGTAGCTGCACATGTGTTATTAGTACTAATATTAAGTAGCTGCACATGTGTTATGAGTACTAATATTAAGTAGCTGCACATGTGTTATGAGTACTAATATTAAGTAGCTGCACATGTGTTATGAGTACTAATATTAAGTAGCTGCACATGTGTTATTAGTACTAATATTAAGTAGCTGCACGTGTGTTATGAGTACTAATATTAAGTAGCTGCACGTGTGTTATGAGTACTAATATTAAGTAGCTGCACGTGTGTTATGAGTACTAATATTAAGTAGCTGCACGTGTGTTATGAGTACTAATATTAAGTAGCTGCACGTGTGTTATGAGTACTAATATTAAGTAGCTGCACGTGTGTTATGAGTACTAATATTAAGTAGCTGCACATGTGTTGTTAGTACTAATATTAAGTAGCTGCACATGAGTACTAATATTAAGTAGCTGCACATGTGTTGTTAGTACTAATATTAAGTAGCTGCACGTGTGTTATGAGTACTGGGGTCTGGGGAGTTGTAGGGGTTATAGATGCTGGGGTCCATCTTATCGACTGGTCTATCGGACTTATCTTGGATTTTTGATTCACAGTGACTTTTCATTTAAGGAAAATACTAATAATCTTGTTAAAATGTTTGCCTTGGTTTCTATGGATACATTTAAAAAAATGTTTTAATTGACAGAGATCCTTCATGTTATGTCATTATTTCTTTTTATTGTTTTTATTTGTCCTTGTCTGCTGATAATGTATATACCATAATCTAAATCCATGTGAGTTACTATCTGATATATACCATAATCTAAATCCATGTGAGTTACTATCTGATATATACCATAATCTAAATCCATGTGAGTTACTATCTGATATATACCATAATCTAAATCCATGTGAGTTACTATCTGATATATACCATAATCTAAATCCATGTGAGTTACTATCTGATATATACCATAATCTAAATCCATGTGAGTTACTATCTGATATATACCATAATCTAAATCCATGTGAGTTACTATCTGATATATACCATAATCTAAATCCATGTGAGTTACTATCTGATATATACCATAATCTAAATCCATGTGAGTTACTATCTGATATATACCATAATCTAAATCTGAGTTACTATCTGATATATACCATAATCTAAATCTGAGTTACTATCTGATATATACCATAATCTAAATCCATGTGAGTTACTATCTGATATATACCATAATCTAAATCTGAGTTACTATCTGATATATACCATAATCTAAATCTGAGTTACTATCTGATATATACCATAATCTAAATCTGAGTTACTATCTGATATATACCATAATCTAAATCTGAGTTACTATCTGATATATACCATAATCTAAATCTGAGTTACTATCTGATATATACCATAATCTAAATCTGAGTTACTATCTGATATATACCATAATCTAAATCTGAGTTACTATCTGATATATACCATAATCTAAATCCATGTGAGTTACTATCTGATATATACCATAATCTAAATCTGAGTTACTATCTGATATATACCATAATCTAAATCTGAGTTACTATCTGATATATACCATAATCTAAATCTGAGTTACTATCTGATATATACCGTAATCTAAATCTGAGTTACTATCTGATATATACCATAATCTAAATCTGAGTTACTATCTGATATATACCATAATCTAAATCTGAGTTACTATCTGATATATACCGTAATCTAAATCTGAGTTACTATCTGATATATACCATAATCTAAATCTGAGTTACTATCTGATATATACCGTAATCTAAATCTGAGTTACTATCTGATATATACCATAATCTAAATCTGAGTTACTGTCTGATATATACCATAATATAAATCTGAGTTACTGTCTGATTATATACCATAATCTAAATCTGAGTTAGTATCTGATATATACCATAATCTATATCTGAGTTACTATCTGATATATACCATAATCTAAGGCTAAAATTTCATTATCACCCTCTTAGTCCTTTAGGGGGCAGCAACTGACATTTTTATTAAAAGATTTACAGTTTTAAATAACTGGTCATATCACTCAGCCGGCCAAATCACTCAGCCGGCCAAATCACTCAGCCGGCCAAATCACTCAGCCGGCCAAATCACTCAGCCGGCCAAATCACTCAGCCGGCCAAATCACTCAGCCGGTCAAATCAATCAGCCGGTCAAATCAATCAGCGGGTAAAATTACTGAACCGCTAAATCACTAAACTATTGAAATCAATCTGTACATTTTTGTGTATTGGTGTAACAAAGTCCTGCAGTACCTGTGACTTCAAAAACAAGGGTTTCTTAGTTCACACAAATAACATACAGGAACAAAAATACCAACACTTTTTTAGATGAGGAATCATGGTGAATTAAACTTTATTTAAAACAGAGTTTTTACAGAGACTTTATAAAGTGTTACGTAATGTCCACAGATGCTGTGTTTGTACATAATAAATATTATTCAGTAGTTTAATGTAAACTCCAAATGTTCTAAACATGTCATTCACGGGGAAAATGTACAGAAGAAAAAGAGAACATGTACAATTTATTTAAAATGAGACACTTTTACAAATACTATACATTTTAGTCCTCAAAATGGAAGTTGATATTTCGCTGAGGTGTTGTGGTCTTGTGACTTAATTCGCTACAGATTACAGGGGAACAACAGCAAATGTGTGAGATGTGTATCTGGTTAAACCTCCTTGATTTAGTGTTTGAGTGTCTGTCAACACGTGCCCACCTATCACCTGTGATATCACCAGCACAACAGCACGTCGGTTTTAACACTCACACCATCTTATTGCAGTGCCACGCTTCACTATGGTGGAATAACACACTTACTGTCACAGCGAACACACTCAATTTGTGAATTATAACAGATTATGGGGGTATCGTGTGATCCCTTTAGACGTGGTGATCACAGTTTCAGCGTTTACATCTTTCAGCTCTGACAGACAACTGGGCTTATATGCAGACGGCGCCGGTACTATATGCAGACGCCGCCGGTACTATATGCAGACGCCGCCGGTACTATATGCAGACGGCGCCGGTACTATATGCAGACGCCGCCGGTACTATATGCAGACGCCGCCGGTACTATATGCAGACGGCGCCGGTACTATATGCAGACGCCGCCGGTACTATATGCAGACGCCGCCGGTACTATATGCAGACGGCGCCGGTACTATATGCAGACGCCGCCGGTACTATATGCAGACGGCGCCGGTACTATATGCAGACGCCGCCGGTACTATATGCAGACGCCGCCGGTACTATATGCAGACGCCGCCGGTACTATATGCAGACGGCGCCGGTACTATATGCAGACGGCGCCGGTACTATATGCAGAGGCGCCGGTACTATATGCAGACGCGCCGGTACTATATGCAGACGCCGCCGGTACTATATGCAGACGCCGCCGGTACTATATGCAGACGGCGCCGGTACTATATGCAGACGCGCCGGTACTATATGCAGACGCGCCGGTACTATATGCAGACGGCGCCGGTACTATATGCAGACGCCGCCGGTACTATATGCAGGTACTATATGCAGACGCGCCGGTACTATATGCAGACGCGCCGGTACTATATGCAGACGGCGCCGGTACTATATGCAGACGCCGCCGGTACTATATGCAGACGCCGCCGGTACTATATGCAGACGGCGCCGGTACTATATGCAGACGCCGCCGGTACTATATGCAGACGGCGCCGGTACTATATGCAGACGCCGCCGGTACTATATGCAGACGCCGCCGGTACTATATGCAGACGCCTGTACTTTATCACCTACATGTGTGGGACAGCATGTGATTGGAGAAACATAAACACCCCAGCGGCTTTCAAAAGGCAACAGGTGCGGGACTAAAATATCACATTTATCACAATATCAGGTGCAATCTCTATAATTTAGATGGTATCTCTGTAGCACGACAACTGAAAACTTTGAAGAGAAACATACCGGGGTCTTGAGCAGTGGTAAAGACCAGCCTTGCGGTTCACAACATTTTTGTTATCGCGTAGGGTTGATCTGCATCAATTAACTTTTATTGTGCCAGTTCTTGAGCCTGTGAACTCTTAACATAGCTCAACCACTTCCTGGGTACTGAAGCGTGACAGGAAAAAAAGATGAGTATTTGTGTTTTTCTTAAGAGATACTTCTCAAGTTCACTGACAGTTGTCGAGATATAAGGTCGCCATAATCACGAATTGTACACATTACAAAGTCGAATAATTTATATTTAGGTATACGTTTGCTGTCAGATTAGAGTAATGACTGCATACATTTTAGTTATGTTAACCAAATATCCAAATAAAAAAAATACCTTGGTTTGTGTTTATTAAGAATCATCTATCTATATTAAATAATTCCTGATTTTGTCCTTATAAAGTTTCATTTACGTAATGCATATCGTAATAGCAGACCTCAAGGAAGCATTAGCCTTAAGTGATTAAACTTTAGAAATATTTGTTCACTCTGAAGGAACGCATATTTAGAATTGAGTATTTGCTGTCTTCAACAAACAAAGAAAACATTTGCTGTTCTTCCCCTTTAACACGGGTTTTGTGATAATCACCCAACCAATGAAGACATAAAATATAAATTTAAAGTTGACAATTGGTTGATTTCTATTTCAAACTCTTACAAAAATCTTGACTTGTCTGTACATTTCATGCAATGTTCAAAGTTACAAAAACCTCAAATCAGAAAGAACAAAAATGTATGTGAAAAATATAAAATGAGTAAAAATATTAACTGTAAAATACTATTGGAAATTACCGTAACCAAATCTTCCACAATTTTGTGATATCATTGGTGTTATTCCTCCAAACCTCTTCTTTCTCTGCAAAACCTAAGAGGTGAAATGTTCAAAATAAGATGACATACTAAGATGACAGGCTTTTGATGTGAAGTTTCCATAATGTCACAGGTTCTTCCAGTAGCAGTGTTGGTTTTAGTTCATTTTACATACAAGAGTTGCCATAAAAAAAATATATATCCTTTCAAATAGTTTCTTTTGCAGAATTTAATCAGACCTTCCACCAAATTCTAATATAACATAGCCTAAGTAAACAAAAAAAATTTCTGAATGTAAAAAAATTAATAAATAACACCTGATGCACCCTGTGAAAATGTGTGATAGCGCCCTTATTCTCCTAACTGGCTGTGGTTGGTGTCTGCAACCAAGGGCTTCCTGTTGTCGATCTGTCATATCCAGATTATTTGCAGATAAACCACCCATAACACAAACCATTACCAACCACCATGCTTGACCTTTCATAAGGGCTAGATTCTGTGAAACGTAGTGTTTGGTTTTACCTTGAATAGCATAAAATCCTTATAACACAAAGGTTTTTTATAGATACTTCCAGGTATAACTGACTTTATAAGCAGAAGGTGGCCCTGTCTAAAGAAAACCAAGTACTGCATTCTTTATGAAATTCTTCCTTAGCAAAGGACTGATCCACCACATATTATTTCATCATATAACAAGTAAATCTGATCCTAAATCAGCACTAAGATCCACATTTTTCAACATAGAAAGTAGTGAATGTAAGTAGTTTTCACGGACTGACCTGGTAGAGGACAAAAGCCATATTGAAGATGACAATGAGAACCAGGGCCACCCAGGCCAAACTGGCTAGAGGAGGTCTGGTCCACAGACTTTCAGTATCATCTATCCTGTTGGGCTGCAGGGCGGGGCATTCTGGATCCTCTACAAAACGTGCAGAGAGGTTGTGAAATCTCACCGGTCAATTGATGCAAAGTACTTGGAGAGTTCTGGGGAGCGTCAGTTATGTATATATGTTATATTGCAGAGATTAAAGGTCATCTCTTACATGTTTATCTGTGGATATACTGCATTGTTTTAATCCCACTACTGGTTCCCCTTGATTGGTCAGTTGCCCAATTTACTTTGTCATTGTGAGATTGGTGTAATTTACACCGATAAGTGTCATTATAAGTGTACAATTAGTAGGATGCACTCTTACCTGGTATGTAGAGAAGGGTCCCATTCCCGAAGACTCGGAGATACGGAGGGGGATATGTGACCTCAATGGCACAGCGGTACAGATCTGTGTCGTTGCCCTGGAGACCAGACACAGTCAGGTTCACCATACCTGCCTCTAACTGGCCTCTGCAGAAAACCTGCCTCCCTCTGTTCCCAGCTCCCCCTTGCTCTCCATTCACTTGGAAGACTGTCTGGTTGTGGCTAAAAGAGGAGGTGCACACCTCCTGCTTCTCCTCATCTCCAAACAGGCCACGGTACAGGGTGACCCGTAGCTCCTCCGGGACAGTCTGTCCCCTGTGGTGGTAGGAACAATAGAACTGTACTTCTCCATCCTGGCTCACGGCGCGGTATGGCTGGGAAACCCTGAGAGCTGGAGAATATGGAGGAACAGAGGAGAACATGCTGAGATAAGGTTCTGTCACTGGTGCTACTGGTCAAAACACAAAATATCAGTGTATGTAACACTGAAATGGTTCCTATAGTTACTATTTACTTGGCTCTGTATTAGGGTATCCAATAAAACAATACTCACCATTCCAGGTAGGGAGACTCAGACAGAGAACTATAAGCAGAGTTGGAGTCATTATGACTGCATCAAATGGTCCTGCAGAATAAGGTGACAGGCGTTTTATATTACCTATCATTTTGGAAAGAGAACGAGTCTCAATGCACACGCCACAAAAGCCTGCATATGTCTCAGTGCCAGTAAAAGAAACCACCCAATCACGAATACAGATGATCATTCTGGTTAGAGGTTCCAGTAATTACGGAAAAGTATGCAAATCATTGTCGGTGTGCAAAACATTGAAAATATCAGTCAAACCGAAAAATGCTGAATTGTGAATTCTTTGGATTGTCAGTGTCGAGATGGTGATGCAATGGAAAGAAAACAGCATTTCTGAAGAATTTGCCCAGAAATTCAACAAAATCTAGATATTCATATAATTAATTATGTTGAATTATCCAGATGCAATACAGTGGATATCAAAAGTATTCACACCCTGTTAAAATGCCAGGTTTTATATATGTGGGGGTTATATACACTGCTCAAAAAAAGTGAACACTTAAACAACACAATGTAACTCCAAGTCAATCACACTTCTGTGAAATCAAACTGTCCACTTAGGAAGCAACAGTTATTGACTATTAATTTCACAGGCTGTTGTGCAAATGGAATAGACAACAGATGGAAATTATAGGCAATTAGCAAGACCCCCCCAATAAAGGAGTGGTTCTGCAGGTGGTGACCACAGACCTCAGTTCCTATGGTTCCTGGCTGATGTTTTGGTCACTTTTGAATGCTGGTGGTGTTTTCACTCTAATGGTAGCATGAGACGGAGTCTACAACCCACACAAGTGGCTCAGGTAGTGCAGCTCATCCAGGATGGCACATCAATGCGATCAGTGGCAAGAAGGTTTTTCTGTGTCTGTCAGCGTAGTGTCCAGAGCATGGAGGCGCTACCAGGAGACGCGGAGGAGGCCGTAGGAGGGCAACAACGCAGCAGCAGGACAGCTACCTCCACCTTTGTGCAAGCAGGAGCGGGAGGAGCACTGCCAGAGCCCTGCAAGATGACCTCCAGCAGAGCATGTGTCTGCTCAAACGGTCAGAAACAGACTCCATGAGGGCCCGACGTCCACAGGCGGGGGTTGTGCTGACAGCCTGACACCGTGCAGGTGTTTATTTTACGTTTGGTTTAATAAATGCCATTATCGTTGACTTGGCTGTCAGCTTGGCTCTGCATATGGTTCATTCCTGCACTTCACCCTAGTTGGTGACAATCACCAAAACCTGTAATTTTAACAGTGGTGTGTCATATTCACTGTCTGTAGTAAAGAGTGTCCCCTTAACAAAAGATGACAGAACACCCCCTGTGATAGACTGACAGAACACCCCCTGTGATAGACTGACAGAACACCCCCTGTGATAGACTGACAGAACACCCCCTGTGATAGACTGACAGAACACCCCCTGTGATAGACTGACAGAACACCCCCTGTGATAGACTGACAGAACACCCCCTGTGATAGACTGACAGAACACCCCCTGTGATAGACTGACAGAACACCCCCTGTGATAGACTGACAGAACACCCCCTGTGATAGACTGACAGAACACCCCCTGTGATAGGCTGACATCTTTCTGATGGGATCTAAATCAGGGAGGAACTTGGATTTCTATTTTAATGTAGTGCTGGTGCCTCAGTGAAACGACTACTATCAGAAATGACTCCTAAAGCTGGGGACTAAACCAGTGTGTCCATCAGCCTGTATTAAAGCTGGGAGGTACTGGGGGTTTCTAAAAGGTTGTCCTAGAATGATCTGGGTGCATAATGTATATTTTTCTTGCAGAACAGCTGTTCAACAGCTCTGTGCTTGATTGCACCTCAAACAAACTTTCGACTCGTTTTGCCATGGCTTTGTACATTAATCAGGTGTGTACAAACTCTGCAGAACAGCAGGGCAGGAAACACGCGGGGCCAAATCTTTCCCTTGCTCGTGTTTGCTCCGCTGACACTCATCTCTGAAACTGCTGAATCTAGAGAGAACACTTCTAGTGAAGAATAGCTGAGTGGAGGTAGAGAATCCCTAGTAAAGAGAGTCTGCACCAGAAACGAAACTCCTAAACTTTGTAAACAAGTCACCAGAACTGAACTGTGAACTTGCACGAGGGCCTTGTTCTCATCACACATCCTGATGGTGTGCGGCATTACCCCACCTGTACCTGTACAAGCAACACGTTTATAAGGGCCTTGTTCTCATCACACATCCTGATCGTGTGCGGCATTACCCCACCTGTACCTGTACAAGCAACACGTTTATAAGGGCCTTGTTCTCATCACACATCCTGATCGTGTGCGGCATTACCCCACCTGTACCTGTACAAGCAACACATTTATAAGGGCCTTGTTCTCATCACACGTCCTGATCGTGTGCGGCATTACCCCACCTGTACCTGTACAAGCAACACATTTATAAGGGCCTTGTTCTCATCACACGTCCTGATCGTGTGCGGCATTACCCCACCTGTACCTGTACAAGCAACACATTTATAAGGGCCTTGTTCTCATCACACGTCCTGATCGTGTGCGGCATTACCCCACCTGTACCTGTACAAGCAACACGTTTCTCACCATTGGCCCTTCAGTTGTAAAACAGTCAGGGACAACTGCTATCTTAGTCATTTATTATTCTATTTTTCTTAGTGGTTCTTTAAGTGTGTATGACATATGACAAATTAGAAACAAACTTGGCAAATTAAACCCTTTCAGATTTTTTTCTTTATAGTTGTGGTAAGTTGGTGGCCTGTGAAAAGAAGAGGCGGATCCTTTCGTCAGATCCTATTCTGTCTGCCTAAACACTCCTTAAAGGTCACAGACTATTCCTTCTGCGTAAATACTCTCCGCGGCAAAAAACATATCAACCTGATCTTAATATTATCTCTCTGTGTGAGTTATCTTCATTTCAGTTTCAGGTCTCTGACACACCTCTATAAAAGTGGTGTTGCTAGATTTTGCCTGAAGATCTGTTCGCCCTGTAGACAAAGGGCCTTCTCATAGTCTTCAAATGTTTTTACTTTCTCCATTTTTTAAATAATTGACCTAAAATAACGTGTTTTATTTAGCTATTAATCTAAACACAATCAACATAAATCCTACGTGAAAATCCTATGTTTACATAATCACATATATACATCAGTATTCTAACCACTTACCACTCTGATGCCATTGTGCGAGATTCTCCTGTGATCTGTAATCATCCTTATCTGTAGAACTTGATGGGAGTCTATCTTTGGTAAATACATTTCATATTCAATTCAGTGATTTAGAAATGCACACACCTGTCTATATAAATACCCACATTTCACAGTGTGTGTGTCAAACTAGAAACCAAATCGATAGATCTCAAATAAATCAAATAATTGTGTCATGGCCTAGATCTGTTTAAGGCTATAAAAACATTGCTAAATCATTAGGTAGCGCTCTTCACTGTGCTAATACCATCTCATTATGTAGCGCTCTTCACTGTGCTAATACCATCTCATTATGTAGCGCTCTTCACTGTGCTAATACCATCTCATTATGTAGCGCTCTTCACTGTGCTAATACCATCTCATTATGTAGCGCTCTTCACTGTGCTAATACCATCTCATTATGTAGCACTCTTCACTGTGCTAATACCATCTCATTATGTAGCGCTCTTCACTGTGCTAATACCATCTCATTATGTAGCGCTCTTCACTGTGCTAATACCATCTCATTATGTAGCGCTCTTCACTGTGCTAATACCATCTCATTATGTAGCGCTCTTCACTGTGCTAATACCATCTCATTATGTAGCGCTCTTCACTGTGCTAATACCATCTCATTATGTAGCGCTCTTCACTGTGCTAATACCATCTCATTATGTAGCGCTCTTCACTGTGCTAATACCATCTCATTATGTAGCGCTCTTCACTGTGCTAATACCATCTCATTATGTAGCGCTCTTCACTGTGCTAATACCATCTCTTCAGTAAAGAATATTAGTGGGAGCTCAATGCTATCAGGTTGCTTCTCACCGGCAGAAACAAGCTTGAAGGAATGATAAACAGAAGGAAGGTAAAGTGGCTTGTCCATTTACATCTTAGTCAGATGCTTTAGCAGATGCTGTTGATTCAGAGAAGTTCACAATAAGAGCTCAGTGAAACAATGTGGGAAGTTAGTGATAAGTGCATTCTAGTCAATTAATTTCTTATTGTCAAAGGTCAGCGCTGGAAAAAAGAACAAACTGAAAACAAGGCCCAATCAGAGTCTAGACCCCACAGAACATGTATGGGGACCTGAAGATACTCAGGAAAGTCACTCAAAGGCTATAACAAAATGTGGTGAAAGTTAGTACATTAATATCATATATATATAATTAAATTGTGTGCACTTGATTATGTCTCAACGAACAAATTATGTCATTCATTTAATAGCAGAAAACAATTCTCCCAACATTCTCAGTCAACATTTATTCATTCAACAAGCCTGGTCATATCACCAAAATGAATTTCTTTGTTTCACAATCCTTAGACACAGTTCTCTATAGCTTCTTTACAGATTCACTAGACACAGTTCTCTATAGCTCCTTTACAGATTCCCTAGACACAGTTCTCTGTAGCTCCTTTACAGATTCCCTAGACACAGTTCTCTATAGCTTCTTTACAGATTCCCTAGACACAGTTCTCTGTAGCTCCTTTACAGATTCCCTAGACACAGTTCTCTATAGCTCCTTTACAGATTCCCTAGACACAGTTCTCTATAGCTTCTTTACAGATTCACTAGACACAGTTCTCTATAGCTTCTTTACAGATTCACTAGACACAGTTCTCTATAGCTTCTTTACAGATTCCCTAGACACAGTTCTCTGTAGCTCCTTTACAGATTCCCTAGACACAGTTCTCTGTAGCTCCTTTACAGATTCCCTAGACACAGTTCTCTATAGCTCCTTTACAGATTCCCTAGAGACAGTTCTCTATAGCTTCTTTACAGATTCACTAGACACAGTTCTCTGTAGCTCCTTTACAGATTCCCTAGACACAGTTCTCTGTAGCTCCTTTACAGATTCACTAGACACAGTTCTCTATAGCTTCTTTACAGATTCACTAGACACAGTTCTCTATAGCTTCTTTACAGATTCACTAGACACAGTTCTCTGTAGCTCCTTCACAGATTCCCTAGACACAGTTCTCTGTAGCTCCTTTACAGATTCACTAGACACAGTTCTCTATAGCTCCTTTACAGATTCCCTAGACACAGTTCTCTATAGCTTCTTTACAGATTCACTAGACACAGTTCTCTATAGCTCCTTTACAGATTCCCTAGACACAGTTCTCTATAGCTTCTTTACAGATTCCCTAGAGACAGTTCTCTATAGCTTCTTTACAGATTCACTAGACACAGTTCTCTGTAGCTCCTTTACAGATTCCCTAGACACAGTTCTCTGTAGCTCCTTTACAGATTCACTAGACACAGTTCTCTATAGCTTCTTTACAGATTCACTAGACACAGTTCTCTATAGTTTCTTTACAGATTCCCTAGACACAGTTCTCTGTAGCTCCTTTACAGATTCCCTAGACACAGTTCTCTGTAGCTCCTTTACAGATTCACTAGACACAGTTCTCTATAGCTCCTTTACAGATTCCCTAGACACAGTTCTCTATAGCTTCTTTACAGATTCACTAGACACAGTTCTCTATAGCTCCTTTACAGATTCCCTAGACACAGTTCTCTATAGCTTCTTTACAGATTCACTAGACACAGTTCTCTGTAGCTCCTTTACAGATTCCCTAGACACAGTTCTCTGTAGCTCCTTTACAGATTCCCTAGACACAGTTCTCTGTAGCTCCTTTACAGATTCACTAGACACAGTTCTCTATAGCTTCTTTACAGATTCACTAGACACAGTTCTCTATAGCTTCTTTACAGATTCCCTAGACACAGTTCTCTGTAGCTCCTTTACAGATTCCCTAGACACAGTTCTCTGTAGCTCCTTTACAGATTCACTAGACACAGTTCTCTATAGCTCCTTTACAGATTCCCTAGACACAGTTCTCTATAGCTCCTTTACAGATTCCCTAGAGACAGTTCTCTATAGCTCCTTTACAGACTCCCTAGACACAGTTCTCTGTAGCTCCTTTACAGATTCCCTAGACACAGTTCTCTATAGCTCCTTTACAGATTCCCTAGACACAGTTCTCTATAGCTTCTTTACAGATTCCCTAGACACAGTTCTCTATAGCTTCTTTACAGATTCACTAGACACAGTTCTCTATAGCTTCTTTACAGATTCCCTAGACACAGTTCTCTATAGCTTCTTTACAGATTCACTAGACACAGTTCTCTGTAGCTCCTTTACAGATTCCCTAGACACAGTTCTCTATAGCTTCTTTACAGATTCCCTAGACACAGTTCTCTGTAGCTCCTTTACAGACTCCCTAGACACAGTTCTCTATAGCTTCTTTACAGATTCACTAGACACAGTTCTCTATAGCTCCTTTACAGACTCCCTAGACACAGTTCTCTATAGCTTCTTTACAGATTCACTAGACACAGTTCTCTATAGCTCCTTTACAGACTCCCTAGACACAGTTCTCTATAGCGCATATTTCTACAAACGATATGCTCAGTATGCGTTTCATTGTATCAGAAAGTAGACTGGCCATAATCCCCTAAATCGATTCACTGTCTTGGTTTATAAAGTCTTATTGAGATAAATCTGTCCTTACCTTACTACACTGTGGATGTACAGATGCTCTGGTCACAATACCCATGGTTCAGATTAGGTTTGTTTTGTGATTATCACTCTGGATTTTAACTTGCTTTTCATTCAGATAATTTGTGTTACAATATGCTACAGGTGCTTTTGTATTTTTTAAGTTTCCACGCTCACCTTTCAATGGGCCTGTTTGTGGCAGAGAGCTGGTCTCAGGTCTGTGGTAAATGACATTAAATGTCAAGATAACAAGTATTTCCTCTAGGTTTAAGATTATCAAAACATCTAGTCTCTCAAACGTCAATGTATTGTCTACGTAATGCACTACTTTTACCCGTTGTCCCTGATAGACAGTAGTGCACTACTTTTACCCGTTGTCCCTGATAGACAGTAGTGCACTACTTTTACCCGTTGTCCCTGATAGACAGTAGTGCACTACTTTTACCCATTCTCCATTTTGTCCCTGATAGACAGTAGTGCACTACTTTTACCCATTCTCCATTTTGTCCCTGATAGACAGTAGTGCACTACTTTTACCCATTCTCCTATTGTCCCTGGTAGACAGTAGTGCACTACTTTTACCCGTTGTCCCTGATAGACAGTAGTGCACTACTTTTACCCAGTGTCCCTGATAGACAGTAGTGCACTACTTTTACCCATTCTCCATTTTGTCCCTGATAGACAGTAGTGCACTACTTTTACCCATTCTCCTATTGTCCCTGATAGACAGTAGTGCACTACTTTTACCCATTCTCCATTTTGTCCCTGATAGACAGTAGTGCACTACTTTTACCCATTCTCCATTTTGTCCCTGATAGACAGTAGTGCACTACTTTTACCCATTCTCCATTTTGTCCCTGATAGACAGTAGTGCACTACTTTTACCCATTCTCCATTTTGTCCCTGATAGACAGTAGTGCACTACTTTTACCCATTCTCCATTTTGTCCCTGATAGACAGTAGTGCACTACTTTTACCCATTCTCCATTTTGTCCCTGATAGACAGTAGTGCACTACTTTTACCCATTCTCCATTTTGTCCCTGATAGACAGTAGTGCACTACTTTTACCCATTCTCCATTTTGTCCCTGATAGACAGTAGTGCACTACTTTTACCCATTCTCCATTTTGTCCCTGATAGACAGTAGTGCACTACTTTTACCCATTCTCCATTTTGTCCCTGATAGACAGTAGTGCACTACTTTTACCCATTCTCCATTTTGTCCCTGATAGACAGTAGTGCACTACTTTTACCCATTCTCCTATTGTCCCTGGTAGACAGTAGTGCACTACTTTTACCCATTCTCCTATTGTCCCTGGTAGACAGTAGTGCACTACTTTTACCCATTCTCCTATTGTCCCTGGTAGACAGTAGTGCACTACTTTTAACCATTCTCCTATTGTTCCTGGTAGACAGTAGTGCACTACTTTTACCCATTGTCCCTGATAGACAGCAGTGCACTACATAAGAACAGAATACAGTTTTGGGCGCTTATGAAAGGAAGCACTTGTGGTTTTCGCTTAACTTGGTATCTACGTAAAGTCACATGTTAGCACTTCCCTTCCATTACTTTGAAAAACAGAACCATCTTAATGCAAGATACTGTGAAGGGGCAGAATCTGCTCACATATTAGGCATATTCTCATTATGTCTCCTGGTGGTCACTGCTCCCCAAACACCTGCATGTAGTTATAACATGTAGTTATAACATATAACAAGTACAGACAGGTATTATTTTATATTCTAGCTGACAATAGCAATAGTAGCATACATACATTTTACACTGTACACGCAGAGGGAAGAGTGCCTCCTACATGCCCTAGAGCAGTACTCCATGCAGCTTGTCCTTGGACTAAAGTGCAAAGGACCAGGGGCTAGAATGGCACCAGGACTAAAATGCAAAGGACCGGGGGCTAGAATGGCTCCAGGACTAAAATACAAAGGACCAGGGGCTAGAATGGGACCAGGACTAAAAAAAGGACAAATGGACCAGGACTAAAATGCAAAGGACCAGGGGCTAGAATGGCACCAGGACTAAAATGCAAAGGACCAGGGGCTAGAATGGGACCAGGACTAAAATGCAAAGGACCAGGGGCTAGAATGGGACCAGGACTAAAATGCAAAGGAAGGGGCTAGAATGGGACCAGGACTAAAATGCAAAGGACCAGGGGCTAGAATGGGACCAGGACTAAAATGCAAAGGACCAGGGGCTAGAATGGGACCAGGACTAAAATGCAAAGGACCGGGGGCTAGAATGGGACCAGGACTAAAATGCAAAGGACCAGGGGCTAGAATGGGACCAGGACTAAACCTGCAGGGGTACAGGGGCTAGAAAGGGACCAGGACTAAAATGCAAAGGACCAGGGGCTAGAAAGGGACCAGGACTAAAATGCAAAAGACCGGGGGCTAGAATGGGACCAGGACTAAACCTGCAGGGGTGATGACCGGATCCTGAAATCAGAATCTCCTGATGAACGGATCCTGAAATCAGAATCTCCTGATGACCGGATCCTGAAATCAGAATCTCCTGATGAACGGATCCTGGAATTAGAATTGATTGATGAATGGATTCTGGAATCAGAATCTCCTGATGAACGGATCCTGGAATCAGAATTTTCTGATGACCATATCCTGGGATCTCTTTTGTCCTTTCCTCTCGGCAGGCGTCACGTTCATATAAACATCATTCTTTGACGTTTCCTTCTGTTTCCTCTGTGCAGAAAAAAATAACATTGTCAAATAAATAACATGAAATCTATCTACTATTTTCTCATTCATACTCCACCACCTGCAAAACTAAATATTTGCCAACACTATGTTTCCAAAAGTCTAAAACTAATGTGCACAGCTTCACAGTACTGTACAGTGTGAGTGATTATGCAAGCAAGCAAGTTTATGTATTTATATAGCACATACATAGAAGCAGTTCAATGTCCTTTTGTTTTATTGAGTTTTTAATTGTAGCAATTTTGGTTCAACCAGTCATTTATGTGCTGGATGCGCTGGATAATATATGGAGTACAGTGTGAGGATGTGTAATTAACATGGATAAGATATGGAGTACAGTGTGAGGATGTGTAATTAACATGGATAAGATATGGAGTACAGTGTGAGGATGTGTAATTAACATGGATAAGATATGGAGTACAGTGTGAGGATGTGCAATTAACATGGATAATATATGGAGTACAGTATGAGGATGTGTAATTAACATGGATAATATATGGAGTACAGTGTGAGGATGTGTAATTAACATGGATAATATATGGAGTACAGTGTGAGGATGTGTAATTAACATGGATAAGATATGGAGTACAGTGTGAGGATGTGCAATTGACATGGATAATATATGGAGTACAGTGTGAGGATGTGTAATTAACATGGATAATATATGGAGTACAGTATGAGGATGTGTAATTAACATGGATAAGATATGGAGTACAGTATGAGGATGTGTAATTAACATGGATAATATATGGAGTACAGTGTGAGGATGTGTAATTAACATAGATAAGATATGGAGTACAGTGTGAGGATGTGTAATTAACATGGATAAGATATGGAGTACAGTGTGAGGATGTGTAATTAACATGGATAAGATATGGAGTACAGTGTGAGGATGTGTAATTAACATGGATAAGATATGGAGTACAGTGTGAGGATGTGTAATTAACATGGATAAGATATGGAGTACAGTGTGAGGATGTGTAATTAACATGGATAAGATATGGAGTACAGTGTGAGGATGTGTAATTAACATAGATAAGATATGGAGTACAGTGTGAGGATGTGTAATTAACATGGATAAGATATGGAGTCAGTGTGAGGATGTGCAAATAACATGGATAAGATATGGAGTCAGTGTGAGGATGTGTAATTAACATGGATAAGATATGGAGTCAGTGTGAGGATGTGTAATTAACATGGATAAGATATGGAGTACAGTGTGAGGATGTGTAATTAATCCATTCCCACAGGAGTCATGCAAAATACATTTAAATAATGTAGTTACCATGACAATGATGATGCCAATGGTGACACCGAAGCTGTAGAATAAAAGGACACCACACCCGACCAACGACAGCCAGAGGAAAAGGGCTCCGGGATCCGGGCAACCTGGAGGGTCATCTGGAACTCTCTGACATTCCTCCTCTGTGTTCAAAAGTCAGATATAAGTGCCAAATGGTTGTGTTTGTTAGGTATTGAGTGCCAAACGGTTGTGTTTTTTAGGTGTTGAGCGCCAAAAGGTTGTGTTTTTTAGGTGTTGAGTGCCAAAAGGTTGTGTTTGTTAGGTGTTGAGTGCCAGTCAGTTGTGTTTGTAAGGTGTTGAGTGCCAGTCAGTTGTGTTTGTTAGGTGTTGAGTGCCAGTCAGTTGTGTTTGTTAGGTGTTGAGTGCCAGTCAGTTGTGTTTGTTAGGTGTTGAGTGCCAGTCAGTTGTGTTTGTTAGGTGTTGAGCTCCAGTCAGTTGTGTTTGTTAGGTGTTGAGTGCCAGTCAGTTGTGTTTGTTAGGTGTTGAGTGCCAGTCAGTTGTGTTTGTTAGGTGTTGAGTGCCAGTCGGTTGTGTACAATAAAACACTTCAGTGAACAGATCTTACTTGGAATTGATGCAGTTCAACTGCTTGATAGACAAGTTTTTACCTTCAATCAGCAGAGTGGAAATGTTGTCCTGTTTATATGGTGGAGGCCACAGTCTCTCTACCTCGCAGCAGTATAGTCCTGTTCTATTGACTGTGAACACAAAGCGGTTAGAGAGGTTCTGGTTCGGTTCAGCTGGAAAGAACTGGACAAAGGTCTCTCGCAGTCTGGTTCCGTTATGGTTTTGGTTCAGCTGCTTAGTCCCTTCTGTGGTGTGAATTTTGAAGGCGCTATTGCACGTGGAACCCAGCAGGCGGTACCCAGCAGGCATAACCCAGCTGGCAGAACCCATCAGATGGAACCGGAGTTGGTCCCCGGTGATGTTGGGGCAGGTGATAGAAACTTGGCTGTGTGGAGCCACCCGCTGGATTGACAAGACTTTCTCTGCATGGACACACAGATCAGCCAATAAGAACACATCAAATACAGAACCAAGGAACCACATAGATATGGACACACAGGTCAGCCAATAAGAACACATCAAATACAGAACCAAGGAACCACATAGATATGGACACACAGGTCAGCCAATAAGAACACATCAAATACAGAACCAAGGAACCACACAGATATGGACACACAGATCAGCCAATAAGAACACATTAAATACAGAACCAAGGAACCACACAGATATGGACACACAGATCAGCCAATAAGAACACATCAAATACAGAACCAAGGAACCACATAGATATGGACACACAGATCAGCCAATAAGAACACATCAAATACAGAACCAAGGAACCACATAGATATGGACACACAGGTCAGCCAGTAAGAACACATCAAATACAGAACCAAGGAACCACATAGATATGGAGGCACAGATCAGCCAATAAGAACACATCAAATACAGAACCAAGGAACCACATAGATATGGACACAGATCAGCCAATATGAACACATCAATTACGGAACCAAGGAACCTCATAGATATGGACACACAGATCAGCCAATAAGAAGACATCAATTACGGAACCAAGGAACCTCATAGATATGGACACACAGGTCAGCCAATATGAACACATCAAATACAGAACCAAGGAACCACATAGATATGGACACACAGGTCAGCCAATAAGAATACATCAAATACAGAACCAAGGAACCACATAGATATGGACACACAGGTCAGCCAATAAGAACACATCAAATACAGAACCAAGGAACCACATAGATATGGACACACAGATCAGCCAATAAGAACACATCAAATACAGAACCAAGGAACCACATAGATATGGACACACAGGTCAGCCAATAAAAACACATCAAATACAGAACCAAGGAACCACATAGATATGGACACATAGGTCAGCCAGTAAGAACCCATCAAATACAGAACCAAGGAACCACATAGATATGGAGGCACAGATCAGCCAATAAGAATACATCAAATACAGAACCAAGGAACCACATAGATATGGACACAGATCAGCCAATATGAACACATCAATTACGGAACCAAGGAACCTCATAGATATGGACACACAGATCAGCCAATAAGAAGACATCAATTACGGAACCAAGGAACCTCATAGATATGGACACACAGGTCAGCCAATAAGAACACATCAAATACAGAACCAAGGAACCACATAGATATG
The DNA here is from genome assembly GCA_029465975.1 of Dallia pectoralis. Lineage (NCBI taxonomy): Eukaryota > Metazoa > Chordata > Actinopteri > Esociformes > Umbridae > Dallia > Dallia pectoralis. The sequence continues at coordinate 1,300,203 of CM055738.1, read as the reverse complement.
GAGACACAGATCAGCCAATAAGAACACATCAATTACGGAACCAAGGAACCACACAGATATGGAGACACAGATCAGCCAATAAGAACACATCAAATACAGAACCAAGGAACCACATAGATATGGACACACAGGTCAGCCAGTAAGAACACATGAAATACAGAACCAAGGAACCACATAGATATGGAGACACAGGTCAGCCAGTAAGAACACATGAAATACAGAACCAAGGAACCACATAGATATGGAGACACAGATCAGCCAATAAGAACACATCAAATACAGAACCAAGGAACCACATAGATATGGAGACACAGATCAGCCAATAAGAACACATCAATTACGGAACCAAGGAACCACATAGATTCTATAGGTTCTAGTGTTCGATTGTACTATTTGACATCATGTTTAGTTAAATAGATAAAACTGTCTACAAAGTAGTTGTTTTTTCAGCAATTTAACAGCCCATTAGCTCATGCATCAATAAAACAGCTTAAACATGACACCCAGAGGCCTTCATCTTACCTTGAAAGTTGGGTGCATTGGAATGTTCACATAAAACAACCAGGAGACAGAACACCAGAAGAATCGCTGTCTTCCATAAGTTACTCTTCATCTTGTCCTCATCCTTTATATGATTAAGAACGGGGGTTTGCAGCAGAAAGCAAAATAGAGAGGAGCCCACCCACTCTGATTCAGTGTTTGGAGGAAACGGGTTTACCTCTGACAGATACAGGGCAGAGGAGGGGGGATGGGGGGGGTTCCCACCCCCCCAGCATAGGAACCTTTTGGCATACTGAACTATTGTGATCACCACATCATGTCTGCTGCCCCCATATGCTACCCCTATATATACTGCCCCTATATGCTACCCCTATATATGCTGCCCCCATATGCTGCCCCTATATATGCTGCCCCCATATGCTACCCCTATATATGCTGCCCCCATATGCTACCCCTATAAATGCTGCCCCCATATGCTACCCCCATATACTACCCCCATATGCTACCCCTATATATGCTGCCCCCATATACTACCCCCATATGCTACCCCTATATATGCTGCCCCATATACTACCCCCATATGCTACCCCCATATGCTGCCCCCATATGCTACCCCTATATATGCTGCCCCTGTATGCTGCCCCCATATGCTACCCCTATATATACTGCCCCCATATGCTGCCCCCATATGCTACCCCTATATATGCTGCCCCGTATGCTGCCCCCATATGCTACCCCTATATATGCTGCCCCCATATGCTACCCCTATATATGCTGCCCCCATGTGCTACCCCCATATGCTGCCCCCATATGCTACCCCTATATATACTGCCCCCATATGCTACCCCTATATATACTGCCCCCATATGCTGCCCCCATATGCTACCCCTATATATGCTGCCCCCATATGCTGCCCCTATATATGCTGCCCCCATATGCTGCCCCTATATATACTGCCCCCATATGCTGCCCCCATATGCTACCCCCATATGCTGCCCCCATATGCTGCCACTATATGCTACCCCTATATATACTGCCCCCATATGCTACCCCTATATATACTGCCCCCATATGCTGCCCCCATATGCTACCCCTATATATGCTGCCCCCATATGCTGCCCCTATATATACTGCCCCCATATGCTGCCCCCATATGCTGCCCCCATAGGCTGCCCCCATATGCTACCCCTATATATACTGCCCCCGTATGCTGCCCCCGTATGCTGCCCCCATATGCTACCCCTATATATACTGCCCCCGTATGCTGCCCCCGTATGCTGCCCCGTATGCTGCCCCCATATGCTGCCCCCATATGCTGCCACTATATGCTACCCACATATGCTACCCCCATATGCTACCCCCATATGCTACCCCCATATGCTGCCCCCATATGCTACCCCCATATGCTACCCCCATATGCTGCCACTATATGCTACCCCCATATGCTACCCCCATATGCTGCCCCCATATGCTACCCCCATATACTACCCCCATATGCTGCCGCTATATGCTACCCCCATATGCTACCCCCATATGCTACCCTCATATGCTGCCCCCATATGCTGCCCCCATATGCTGCCACTATATGCTACCCCCATATGCTACCCCCATATGCTGCCCCCATATGCTACCCCCATATGCTGCCCCCATATGCTACCCCTATATATACTGCCCCCATATGCTGCCCCCATATGCTACCCCTATATATGCTGCCCCCATATGCTGCCCCTATATATACTGCCCCCATATGCTGCCCCCATATGCTGCACCCATAGGCTGCCCCCATATGCTGCCCTCATATGCTACCCCCATATGCTGCCCCCATATGCTACCCCCATATTCTGCCCCCATATGCTGCCCCCATATGCTGCCCCCATATGCTGCCCCCATATGCTACCCCCATATGCTACCCCCATATGCTACCCCCATATGCTACCCCCATATGCTACCCCCATATGCTACCCCCATATGCTACCCATATTTATGCTGCCCCCATATGCTGCCACAATATGCTATCCCATATGCTGCCCAATCTCACTGCATTTCACTGTCTGTGGGGCTTCATATATTACCAGGTTTGTATCATGTATTACCAGGTCTGTATCATGTGTTACCAGGTCTGTATCATGTATTACCAGGTCTGTATCATGTGTTACCAGGTCTGTATCATGTATTACCAGGTCTGTATCATATGTTACCAGGTCTGTATCATGTATTACCAGGTCTGTATCATGTGTTACCAGGTCTGTATCATGTGTTACCAGGTCTGTATCATGTATTACCAGGTCTGTATCATGTATTACCAGGTCTGTATCATGTATTACCAGGTCTGTATCATGTATTACCAGGTCTGTATCATGTATTACCATGTCTGTATCATGTATTACCAGGTCTGTATCATGTATTACCAGGTCTGTATCATGTATTACCAGGTCTGTATCATGTATTACCAGGTCTGTATCATGTGTAACCAGGTCTGTATCATGTGTAACCAGGTCTGTATCATGTATTACCAGGTCTGTATCATGAATTACCAGGTCTGTATCATGTATTACCAGGTCTGTATCATGTATTACCAGGTCTGTATCATGTATTACCAGGTCCGTATCATGTATTACCAGGTCTGTATCATGTATTACCAGGTCTGTATCATGTATTACCAGGTCTGTATCATGTATTACCAGGTCTGTATCATGTATTACCAGGTCTGTATCATGTATTACCAGGTCTGTATCATGTATTACCAGGTCTGTATCATGTATTACCAGGTCTGTATTATGTATTACCAGTTCTGTAATATGTATTACCAGGTCTGTATTATGTATTACCAGGTCTGTATCATGTATTACCAGGTCTGTATCATGTATTACCAGGTATGTATCATGTATTACCAGGTCTGTGGGGCTTCATGTTTATTCATTTATAAACAACTGTGTTTCACAAACAATGCTTTCAGACTCAAGAATATAACAATGCGGTTATTTTTTCAATTTCCTTGTAAGTTCTTGGCACTGATGTAATACTCTGTTAGAGGTTCTAAATCCGTTACACTTTGCCTTCTCTCACACACATGTAGGCGTCTGCACATTGACACACTGCCCTGCATATCATATTTGCACTTATGGTTGAATGCAAACCCTAACCCTAACCCTTGTTGTATAGTACTGCAATGTTCCTAAATTAATGCTGAACATGAAAGTGTTACCTCATAACAAAAGCATGCTATTTACAGATCATATCACGGTTCTGTCTGCTAAATGTATTGACACATTACAGATCACGGTTCTGTCTGCTAAATGTATTGACACATTACAGATCACGGTTCTGTCTGCTAAATGTATTGAGACATTACAGATCACGGTTCTGTCTGCTAAATGTATTGACACATTACAGATCACGGTTCTGTCTGCTAAATGTATTGACACATTACAGATCACGGTTCTGTCTGCTAAATGTATTGACACATTACAGATCACGGTTCTGTCTGCTAAATGTATTGACACATTACAGATCACGGTTCTGTCTGCTAAATGTATTGACACATTACAGATCACGGTTCTGTCTGCTAAATGTATTGACACATTACAGATCACGGTTCTGTCTGCTAAATGTATTGACACATTACAGATCACGGTTCTGTCTGCTAAATGTATTGACACATTACAGATCACTGTTCTGTCTGCTAAATGTATTGAGACATTACAGATCACGGTTCTGTCTGCTAAATGTATTGAGACATTACAGATCACGGTTCTGTCTGCTAAATGTATTGACACATTACAGATCACGGTTCTGTCTGCTAACTGTATTGACACATTACAGATCACGGTTCTGTCTGCTAAATGTATTGACACATTACAGATCCCGGTTCTGTCTGCTAAATGTATTGAGACATTACAGATCACGGTTCTGTCTGCTAACTGTATTGACACATTACAGATCACGGTTCTGTCTGCTAAATGTATTGAGACATTACAGATCACGGTTCTGTCTGTTAACTGTATTGATACATTACAGATCACGGTTCTGTCTGCTAAATGTATTGGCACATTACAGATCACGGTTCTGTCTGCTAAATGTATTGAGCCATTACAGATCTTATTGAGCAGTCACGCTACAACAGCTACCCACACCTCACCACCACCACACATCCGACACTAGCTTGTTTGAGTTTGAGAGTGGTTTGTACACCCGCTAGCATCAGCTCAGTGTCAACACAGAAACACATGAGAAACATCCTATACAAAGTCAGTTAACGCTTGACGTCTCAATAGTCTCCAACTGTCAACACACAACAACACAAGAAACGTCCCGTACCAAGTCAGTTAACAGTACAGTTTGTTAACCACTTATTTAATTCAATAAAATAACATAAATTGATCAGAAATACATTTTAGACTTGTGAAATGCCTTTAAGCAAAACGTTCTATGTTCTTTTGCCTTAATATTTTCATTTTAATTGCCAATCTGAGATCTGTCTTTTTCATTGCAACTCAACTCAACAGCATCCCAGAATTGCTTCTTCACTGTTCACATTGAGGCTGGTGATTTGCGGGTACTATTTAATAAAGCTGCCAGTTGATGATCTGTGAGGCATCTGTTTATCAAACTAGACAACCTAATCAATATATTTTGGTCCTCCTTCTCAGTTGTGCACTGGGCCCTCCCACTCCTCTTTCCATTCTGGTTAGAGACACTTTTTTGGTGTTCTTTAAAGGTAGTAGTACAAAACAGTGTAGATTTTTTGGGCAATTTCACAATTGGCAATTTCTCACATAACACCTGCAGGAAACTGCCATCTGTGGTTACCCTGTGAATGACACAAGAAGGGGAGTGAGAGACAGAGAGAGAAAAAGAGAGAGAGAGAGCCCCCTAAACAAGCTGGTCCTGGGGTTCAGCTCACAAACACACACCAGAGAGAGATGAACCCAGAGAAGAGCCCCCTAAACAAGCTGGTCCTGGAGTTCAGCTCACAAACACACACCACAAAGAGATGAACCCAGAGAAGAGCCCCCTAAACAAGCTGGTCCTGGAGTTCAGCTCACAAACACACACCACAAAGAGATGAACCCAGAGAAGAGCCCCCTAAACAAGCTGGTCCTGGGGTTGAACTCACATACACACACCAGAGAGCCCCATCTGAGCCCACACCCAACCAAATTATCAGGATACAAAAACACAAATATTTGACACGCTGGAAGGAATCAACTGGAAAAAAAGCAAATTAGAATATTTATTTTCCCTAAACAGAGAATACACAGTGGTAGATTACTATAATGAACATGGTTTATGTACAAACTCAGTAAACATGGTTTATGTACAGACTCAGTTAATATGGTTTATGTAGAGACTCAGTGAATATGGTTTATGTACAGACTCAGTGAATATGGTTTGTGTACAGACTCATTGAACATGGTTTATGTACAGACTCAGTGAACATGGTTTATGTACAGACTCAGTGAACATGGTTTATGTACAGACTCAGTTAATATGGTTTATGTAGAGACTCAGTGAATATGGTTTATGTACACACTCAGTAAACATGGTTTATGTACAGACTCAGTTAATATGGTTTATGTACAGACTCAGTGAATATGGTTTATGTACAGACTCAGTGAACATGGTTTATGTACAGACTCAGTTAATATGGTTTATGTACATACTCAGTGAACATGGTTTATGTACAGACTCAGTGAACATGGTTTATGTACAGACTCAGTTAATATGGTTTATGTAGAGACTCAGTGAATATGGTTTATGTACACACTCAGTAAACATGGTTTATGTACAGACTCAGTTAATATGGTTTATGTAGAGACTCAGTGAATATGGTTTATGTACACACTCAGTAAACATGGTTTATGTACAGACTCAGTTAATATGGTTTATGTACAGACTCAGTGAATATGGTTTATGTACAGACTCAGTGAACATGGTTTATGTACAGACTCAGTTAATATGGTTTATGTACAGACTCAGTAAACATGGTTTATGTACAGACTCAGTGAATATGGTTTATGTACAGACTCAGTGAATATGGTTTATGTACAGACTCAGTTAAAATGGTTTATGTACAGACTCAGTTAACATTGTTTACATACAGACTCAGTGAACATGGTTTATGTACAGACTCAGTTAACATGGTTTACGTACAGACTCAGTGAATATGGTTTATGTACAGACTCAGTTAATATGGTTTATGTACAGACTCAGTTAATATGGTTTATGTACAGACTCAGTAAACATGGTTTATGTACAGACTCAGTGAATATGGTTTGTGTACAGACTCATTGAACATGGTTTATGTACAGACTCATTGAACATGGTTTATGTACAGACTCAGTTAATATGGTTTATGTACAGACTCAGTTAATATGGTTTATGTACAGACTCAGTGAACATGGTTTACGTACAGACTCAGTGAACATGGCCTTGCTATTGAGAGGACACCACAGGCAGACCTGGCTCCAGAGAGAGAACAGACATGCACACTGCCCACAAAATGAGGTGGAATCAGAGCTGCACTTTCTAACCACTTTTAGAATGTATTGTCACATCCGAACCTTACCGCTTATCGAAAACACACCTACGACATAAACAAAAACACACCTACGACAGAAACAAAAACAGACCTACAACCTAAACAGACCTACGGCAGAAACAAAAACAGACCTACGACATAAACAAACCTACGGCTTATAGCAAACAGATAACAATAGGCCGTAGGATTCTGATGTGACCATCAGAAAATGGTGTCCAGAACAAATGTATCTAAGGTGGGAGGAATGACCGGATGTGGATTTTGTGTAGAACATCACACCAAGCATTCACTATAAGTGAACCTGCAATAAGTGTTCAGCTTAACAACATCGCCCAGAAGAGTTTATGGTTTAAATGTTTTACCAATGCATCGCTATCTGCTACAGCAGAAACCGATAGACTGCAAAATGACAAGGCTCCACATACTGCTCAGCAGGGTTGAGATTGGCCGAGATATCTCACACGTTAGTTCTTAAGAAATGTATGTGAGGGACCAATCAAGTTGTTTTTATTTTACCTTTTTATTACCAGGTTAGTAATACTGACAATATATTCTCATGCAATGGCCAGATACTAGCAACCTTTTGGTCAAATATGACATGTTTCAAGATCCATCACTAAACTTTCCGATCTGGATTTATTGAAGTTTTACGAATTATTACTGGTAATACTGCCACCTCCTGGCCAAATCTATCAAGTGGTGTCGAGAACGACGCGTGGATCCATTGTCATCTCACCAAAATGTGGGATAAAAAAATTCTTTTTGGCCCTAGTTTAGTTATCTTATTTTTGCATGCAGTAGAGAGCTTAGAGCTTATAGAGTTTTGGCTTGATCTTGTTGAAATATTAAAATCAGAAGATTGTTATTTTCCAGGGACATTAATCCTCCCATGTTTATGAGTATTTTTATTAGAGACAGTCTGGGTATAGTAACAATGTATGTACAGTTATTTCAAATGACATACTATTTTCAATGGTTATCACTTTTGCAATAATTATAAATCTAAAAATAATAATAATCCACCTGCAGTACCCCCGATCGAACACCAGGGTTAAGCAAACAACACGTTTAAAGCCAGTGTTCCCAACTCAGACCATGAATTTGGATATCCTATTTAGATACGCTAGTCAGTGTCATTAGCTCATAGTCCATATTATATTATAATGGACAGAGCATTTAGCTGTATTGGTTCAGATGGGACTACACACCCCAGTTAGAGCACATGTTACTAAATACCACATTACACACCCCAGTTAGAGCACATGTTACTAAATACCACATGACACACCCCAGTTAGAGCACATGTTACTAAATACCACATGACACACCCCAGTTAGAGCACATGTTACTAAATACCACATGACACACACCCCAGTTAGAGCACATGTTACTAAATACCACATTACACACCCCAGTTAGAGCACATGTTACTAAATACCACATGACACACCCCAGTTAGAGCACATGTTACTAAATACCACATGACACACCCCAGTTAGAGCACATGTTACTAAATACCACATTACACACCCCAGTTAGAGCACATGTTACTAAATACCACATGACACACCCCAGTTAGAGCACATGTTACTAAATACCACATGACACACCCCAGTTAGAGTACATGTTACTAAATACCACATTACACACCCCAGTTAGAGCACATGTTACTAAATACCACATTACACACCCCAGTTAGAGCACATGTTACTAAATACCACATGACACACCCCAGTTAGAGCACATGTTACTAAATACCACATGACACACCCCAGTTAGAGTACATGTTACTAAATACCACATTACACACCCCAGTTAGAGCACATGTTACTAAATACCACATTACACACCCCAGTTAGAGCACATGTTACTAAATACCACATGACACACCCCAGTTAGAGCACATGTTACTAAATACCACATGACACACCCCAGTTAGAGTACATGTTACTAAATACCACATTACACACCCCAGTTAGAGCACATGTTACTAAATACCACATGACACACCCCAGTTAGAGCACATGTTACTAAATACCACATGACACACCCCAGTTAGAGCACATGTTACTAAATACCACATTACACACCCCAGTTAGAGCACATGTTACTAAATACCACATTACACACCCCAGTTAGAGCACATGTTACTAAATACCACATTACACACCCCAGTTAGAGCACATGTTACTAAATACCACATGACACACCCCAGTTAGAGCACATGTTACTAAATACCACATGACACACCCCAGTTAGAGCACATGTTACTAAATACCACATGTTAGAGCACATGTTACTAAATAAAAATACCACATGACACACCCCAGTTAGAGCACATGTTACTAAATACCACATGACACACCCCAGTTAGAGCACATGTTACTAAATACCACATTACACACCCCAGTTAGAGCACATGTTACTAAATACCACATTACACACCCCAGTTAGAGCACATGTTACTAAATACCACATGACACACCCCAGTTAGAGCACATGTTACTAAATACCACATGACACACCCCAGTTAGAGCACATGTTACTAAATACCACATGACACACCCCAGTTAGAGCACATGTTACTAAATACCACATGACACACCCCAGTTAGAGCACATGTTACTAAATACCACATGACACACCCCAGTTAGAGCACATGTTACTAAATACCACATGACACACCCCAGTTAGAGCACATGTTACTAAATACCACATGACACACCCCAGTTAGAGCACATGTTACTAAATACCACATTACACACCCCAGTTAGAGCACATGTTACTAAATACCACATGACACACCCCAGTTAGAGCACATGTTACTAAATACCACATTACACACCCCAGTTAGAGCACATGTTACTAAATACCACATGACACACCCCAGTTAGAGCACATGTTACTAAATACCACATTACACACCCCAGTTAGAGCACATGTTACTAAATACCACATTACACACCCCAGTTAGAGCACATGTTACTAAATACCACATGACACACCCCAGTTAGAGCACATGTTACTAAATACCACATGACACACCCCCCAGTTAGAGCACATGTTACTAAATACCACATGACACACCCCAGTTAGAGCACATGTTACTAAATACCACATGACACACCCCAGTTAGAGCACATGTTACTAAATACCACATGACACACCCCAGTTAGAGCACATGTTACTAAATACCACATGACACACCCCAGTTAGAGCACATGTTACTAAATACCACATGACACACCCCAGTTAGAGCACATGTTACTAAATACCACATGACACACCCCAGTTAGAGCACATGTTAAATACTAAACCCCAGTTAGAGCCAAATACATGACACACCCCAGTTAGAGCACATGTTACTAAATACCACATTACACACCCCAGTTAGAGCACATGTTACTAAATACCACATTACACACCCCAGTTAGAGCACATGTTACTAAATACCACATTACACACCCCAGTTAGAGCACATGTTACTAAATACCACATTACACACCCCAGTTAGAGCACATGTTACTAAATACCACATTACACACCCCAGTTAGAGCACATGTTACTAAATACCACATTACACACCCCAGTTAGAGCACATGTTACTAAATACCACATGACACACCCCAGTTAGAGCACATGTTACTAAATACCACATGACACACCCCAGTTAGAGCACATGTTACTAAATACCACATTACACACCCCAGTTAGAGCACATGTTACTAAATACCACATGACACACCCCAGTTAGAGCACATGTTACTAAATACCACATGACACACCCCAGTTAGAGCACATGTTACTAAATACCACATTACACACCCCAGTTAGAGTACATGTTACTAAATACCACATGACACACCCCAGTTAGAGCACATGTTACTAAATACCACATTACACACCCCAGTTAGAGCACATGTTACTAAATACCACATTACACACCCCAGTTAGAGCACATGTTACTAAATACCACATTACACACCCCAGTTAGAGCACATGTTACTAAATACCACATGACACACCCCAGTTAGAGTACATGTTACTAAATACCACATGACACACCCCAGTTAGAGCACATGTTACTAAATACCACATTACACACCCCAGTTAGAGCACATGTTACTAAATACCACATTACACACCCCAGTTAGAGCACATGTTACTAAATACCACATTACACACCCCAGTTAGAGCACATGTTACTAAATACCACATGACACACCCCAGTTAGAGTACATGTTACTAAATACCACATGACACACCCCAGTTAGAGCACATGTTACTAAATACCACATGACACACCCCAGTTAGAGCACATGTTACTAAATACCACATGACACACCCCAGTTAGAGCACATGTTACTAAATACCACATTACACACCCCAGTTAGAGCACATGTTACTAAATACCACATTACACACCCCAGTTAGAGCACATGTTACTAAATACCACATGACACACCCCAGTTAGAGTACATGTTACTAAATACCACATGACACACCCCAGTTAGAGCACATGTTACTAAATACCACATGACACACCCCAGTTAGAGCACATGTTACTAAATACCACATGACACACCCCAGTTAGAGCACATGTTACTAAATACCACATGACACACCCCAGTTAGAGCACATGTTACTAAATACCACATTACAAACCCCAGTTAGAGCACATGTTACTAAATACCACATGACACACCCCAGTTAGAGTACATGTTACTAAATACCACATGACACACCCCAGTTAGAGCACATGTTACTAAATACCACATGACACACCCCAGTTAGAGCACATGTTACTAAATACCACATTACACACCCCAGTTAGAGCACATGTTACTAAATACCACATTACACACCCCAGTTAGAGCACATGTTACTAAATACCACATGACACACCCCAGTTAGAGTACATGTTACTAAATACCACATGACACACCCCAGTGAGAGCACATGTTACTAAATACCACATGACACACCCCAGTTAGAGCACATGTTACTAAATACCACATTACACACCCCAGTTAGAGCACATGTTACTAAATACCACATTACACACCCCAGTTAGAGCACATGTTACTAAATACCACATTACACACCCCAGTTAGAGCACATGTTACTAAATACCACATTACACACCCCAGTTAGAGAACATGTTACTAAATACCACATGACACACCCCAGTTAGAGCACATGTTACTAAATACCACATTACACACCCCAGTTAGAGTACATGTTACTAAATACCACATTACACACCCCAGTTAGAGCACATGTTACTAAATACCACATTACACACCCCAGTTAGAGCACATGTTACTAAATACCACATGACACACCCCAGTTAGAGCACATGTTACTAAATACCACATTACACACCCCAGTTAGAGCACATGTTACTAAATACCACATTACACACCCCAGTTAGAGCACATGTTACTAAATACCACATGACACACCCCAGTTAGAGTACATGTTACTAAATACCACATTACACACCCCAGTTAGAGCACATGTTACTAAATACCACATGACACACCCCAGTTAGAGCACATGTTACTAAATACCACATTACACACCCCAGTTAGAGCACATGTTACTAAATACCACATTACACACCCCAGTTAGAGCACATGTTACTAAATACCACATGACACACCCCAGTTAGAGTACATGTTACTAAATACCACATTACACACCCCAGTTAGAGCACATGTTACTAAATACCACATGACACACCCCAGTTAGAGCACATGTTACTAAATACCACATTACACACCCCAGTTAGAGCACATGTTACTAAATACCACATTACACACCCCAGTTAGAGCACATGTTACTAAATAGGACATGACACACCCCAGTTAGAGCACATGTTACTAAATACCACATTACACACCCCAGTTAGAGCACATGTTACTAAATACCACATGACACACCCCAGTTAGAGCACATGTTACTAAATACCACATGACACACCCCAGTGAGAGTACATGTTACTAAATACCACATTACACACCCCAGTTAGAGCACATGTTACTAAATACCACATTACACACCCCAGTTAGAGCACATGTTACTAAATACCACATTACACACCCCAGTTAGAGCACATGTTACTAAATACCACATTACACACCCCCAGTTAGAGCACATGTTACTAAATACCACATTACACACCCCAGTTAGAGCACATGTTACTAAATAGGACATGACACACCCCAGTTAGAGCACATGTTACTAAATACCACATTACACACCCCAGTTAGAGCACATGTTACTAAATACCACATGACACACCCCAGTTAGAGCACATGTTACTAAATACCACATGACACACCCCAGTGAGAGTACATGTTACTAAATACCACATTACACACCCCAGTTAGAGCACATGTTACTAAATACCACATTACACACCCCAGTTAGAGCACATGTTACTAAATACCACATTACACACCCCCAGTTAGAGCACATGTTACTAAATACCACATTGTAGACATGCATTACTGTAGGGTGCCAAAAATATTTGGGTGCAAAAAATATTTTGTTACTACAATAAATTGATTGGCAACTACTAAATAAAACTGCAAAATGAACTGGTAAATAAACCACTAAATCCCCAAATACATATTATATATTATATTCTTCTCTCGGTTGGTTGACTGATTGCAGGGTTTGGCTTTGGGCAGGACAGGAAACGGTGATTCGTGGACGCGCATCCCATTTGCCGCGCGCTCCCGGCTGCTTTTCCCATAATGGAGCAGGGACCCATCTGGATGACTGGTTCCTGAGTGGTCGGTAACGGGGGTGGAACCGGTAACAGATCAACCGACGGAAACCACTATATTGTCTGGACATAGGGATTTGTTTTGCACCGGTACACGGGCTCAGTTATCCCGTTGGATACTGGATCGCTGACTGTGAGTAGCTGCTCTTTATGTATCCTCAATCTGTATTTACGAGCACAATCAGGACTGGTTACATATTGCAGAGTTAGGCCAAGCTGAACCGCAAAAATGCACTAAAGAATCTGAATTTAAAGCTATTGTATTGGATGAACAAATATCCTTGTTGATCTGGAGACCCAGCAGGCTTACTAACCTAGTGGTCTGCTTTCATACAGCTGTATGGTCTGAGACCTTACTGTTAAATGGGAGGAGAAATACACAGCATAGTGTCACCGCTGGGCCGAAAATACAACTGGCTATAGGACATTAATGTATTTTAATAAAGGCATCTGATGTTAGTGATCTGATGTTAGTCATCTGTCTGGATGTGTGTGTTTTAATGGGTGTTGATGGGGTGGTTTAATGGGACTTGCAGTGTTACCCGCTGGGGGACGGAAGGGAGAGCCGAGGATCATCTGGGGCCTGTAAACACTATTACTATGAGGAATAATGCTTATAATGTAGCTGGCTGACAGTAACTTGGACTACGTTTACCCGATTGTGGTTATAATTATTCTAAATGCTTAATTAGCCTGCTCACATGCATTATAAGGGCGTGGCATGGCATTGATATGGGCGTGTTCTGGTGTCAGGGTTTCATCTGAACTGACTAATAAATCCCATGTAGTCTGTTACCGACATGATTCATTCATGGTCTACATGGTATTGTTATATTTCTGAATTATTTGATATGCCCTTTCTACCGTAATGGAGGTACCCGGATCCAGCCATAGGGAACAGATTAAAGGCCATATGTCCCGGTGTGTAACCAGTTTATTAAAGCATGTACTGGCACCTATTTAGTGGTACAGGTCATACTGGCCATAGGATATATATATATAAAACAGGCCTTTATGTCCTGATGTGTGATCAGTTTATTAAAGCATGTACTGGCACCTATTTAGTGGTACAGGTCATACTGGCCATAGGATATATATATATAAAACAGGCCTTTATGTCCTGATGTGTGATCAGTTTATTAAAGCATGTACTGGCACCTATTTAGTGGTACAGGTCATACTGGCCATAGGATATATATATATAAAACAGGCCTTTATGTCCTGATGTGTGATCAGTTTATTAAAGCATGTACTGGCACCTATTTAGTGGTACAGGACGTGCTGGCCATAGGATATATATATATATAAAACAGGCCTTTATGTCCTGATGTGTGATCAGTTTATTAAAGCATGTACTGGCACCTATTTAGTGGTACAGAACATTCTGGCCATAGGATATATATATATAAAACAGGCCTTTATGTCCTGATGTGTGATCAGTTTATTAAAGCATGTACTGGCACCTATTTAGTGGTACGTGCTGGCCATAGGATATATATATATAAAACAGGCCTTTCTCTTGTGTGGTTCAGCATTATACATCCCTGTTTAATGATGACTTATGTCGGTAGGGCAGTATTAGGTGTACTATTAGGGCACTATTAGGGCAGTATTAGGGCACTATTAGGGCAGTATTAGGGCACTATTAGGGCAGTATTAGGTGTACTATTAGGGCAGTATTAGGGCACTATTAGGGCAGTATTAGGTGTACTATTAGGGCACTATTAGGGTAGTATTAGGTGTACTATTAGGGCAGTATTAGGTGCACTATTAGGGCAGTATTAGGGCACTATTAGGGCAGTATTAGGTGTACTATTAGGGCAGTATTAGGTGTACTATTAGGGCAGTATTAGGTGTACTATTAGGGCAGTATTAGGGCACTATTAGGGCAGTATTATGTGTACTATTAGGGCAGTATTATGTGCACTATTAGGGCAGTATTAGGTGTACTATTAGGGCAGTATTAGGTGCACTATTAGGGCAGTATTAGGTGCACTATTAGGGCAGTATTAGGTGCACTATTAGGGCAGTATTAGGTGCACTATTAGGTGCACTATTAGGGCAGTATTAGGTGCACTATTAGGGCAGTATTAGGTGCACTATTAGGGCAGTATTAGGTGCACTATTAGGGCAGTATTAGGTGCAACTATTAGGGCAGTATTAGGTGCATATAGGGCAGTATTAGGTGCACTATTAGTGCAGTATTAGGTGCAGTATTAGGGCAGTATTAGGGGAACTATTAGGGCAGTATTAGGTGCACTATTAGAGCACTATTAGGGCACTATTAGGTGCACTATTAGGGCACTATTAGGTGCACTATTAGGGCAGTATTAGGTGCACTATTAGGGCAGTATTAGGTGCACTATTAGGGCAGTATTAGGTGCACTATTAGGGCAGTATTAGGTGCACTATTAGGGCAGTATTAGGTGCACTATTAGGGCAGTATTAGGTATTAGGGGAACTATTAGGGCAGTATTAGGTGCACTATTAGAGCACTATTAGGGCAGTATTAGGTGCACTACTAGTGCAGTATTAGGGCAGTATTAGGGCAGTATTAGGGGAACTATTAGGGCAGTATTAGGTGCACTATTAGAGCACTATTAGAGCACTATTAGGGCAGTATTAGGTGCACTATTAGGGCACTATTAGGGCACTATTAGGGCACTATTAGGGCAGTATTAGGGCAGTATTAGGTGCACTATTAGGGCAGTATTAGGTGCACTATTAGGGCAGTATTAGGTGCACAATTAGGGCAGTATTAGGTGCACTATTAGGGCAGTATTAGGTGCACTACTAGTGCAGTATTAGGGCAGTATTAGGGCAGTATTAGGGGAACTATTAGGGCAGTATTAGGTGCACTATTAGAGCACTATTAGGGCAGTATTAGGTGCACTATTAGGTGCACTACTAGTGCAGTATTAGGGCAGTATTAGGGGAACTATTAGGGCAGTATTAGGTGCACTATTAGAGCACTATTAGAGCACTATTAGGGCAGTATTAGGTGCACTATTAGGGCACTATTAGGGCACTATTAGGGCACTATTAGGGCAGTATTAGGGCAGTATTAGGTGCACTATTAGGGCAGTATTAGGTGCACTATTAGGGCAGTATTAGGTGCACTATTAGGGCAGTATTAGGTGCACTATTAGGGCAGTATTAGGTGCACTATTAGGGCAGTATTAGGTGCACTACTAGTGCAGTATTAGGGCAGTATTAGGGCAGTATTAGGGGAACTATTAGGGCAGTATTAGGTGCACTATTAGAGCACTATTAGGGCACTATTAGGGCAGTATTAGGGCAGTATTAGGTGCAGTATTAGGTGCACTATTAGGGCAGTATTAGGTGCACTATTAGGGCAGTATTAGGTGCACTATTAGGGCAGTATTAGGTGCACTATTAGGGCAGTATTAGGTGCACTATTAGGGCAGTATTAGGTGCACTATTAGGGCAGTATTAGGTGCACTATTAGGGCAGTATTAGGTGCACTATTAGGGCAGTATTAGGTGCACTATTAGGGCAGTATTAGGTGCACTATTAGGGCAGTATTAGGTGTACTATTAGGGCAGCATTAGGTGTACTATTAGGGCAGTATTAGGTGTACTATTAGGGCAGTATTAGGGCAGTATTATGTGTACTATTAGGGCAGTATTATGTGCACTATTAGGGCAGTATTAGGTGTACTATTAGGGCAGTATTATGTGCACTATTAGGGCAGTATTAGGTGCACTATTAGGGCAGTATTAGGTGCACTATTAGGGCAGTATTAGGTGCACTATTAGGGCAGTATTAGGTGCACTACTAGTGCAGTATTAGGGCAGTATTAGGGCAGTATTAGGGGAACTATTAGGGCAGTATTAGGTGCACTATTAGAGCACTATTAGGGCAGTATTAGGTGCACTATTAGGGCACTATTAGGGCACTATTAGGGCACTATTAGGGCACTATTAGGGCACTATTAGGGCACTATTAGGGCACTATTAGGGCAGTATTAGGTGCACTATTAGGGCAGTATTAGGTGCACTATTAGGGCAGTATTAGGTGCACTATTAGGGCAGTATTAGGTGCACTATTAGGGCAGTATTAGGTGCACTATTAGGGCAGTATTAGGTGCACTATTAGGGCAGTATTAGGTGCACTATTAGGGCAGTATTAGGTGCACTATTAGGGCAGTATTAGGTGCACTATTAGGGCAGTATTAGGTGCACTATTAGGGCAGTATTAGGTGCACTATTAGGGCAGTATTAGGTGCACTATTAGGGCAGTATTAGGTGCACTATTAGGGCAGTATTAGCTACGATTTTATTGATCAGGTTGGGTAACATGCTGTAATTATATCGATCAGGTGGGCTAACAGGCTATGATTTTATTTATCAAGTGGGGTAACGGGCTATGATTCCATCTGCAGTCGGTGCTTTGAGAACTTTTGAGGCAAAAATCTATTATCCTCTAGTCATCTGTTTGGAATGGAATCTGAGGCTGTGTGGATCTGTGGCGTCATTCTGTCTGTCATTCTGTCCACATCTGAAACACCTGGTCTCTCCTCTGGTTGGCTGATGGGGTCAGCTGATCTTAAGGGATCTGTATGGGGCCATCAGTGGTTTAATCTGTGAATGCTGTTCCACTTGCCCTCCTATCCCCTATGAAGTACACTGCTTTTCACCAGAGCCAATGTGGGTTAGGGTTCCATTTGGTGATGTTCAATTTGTGAATATCGATTGTCTTGTTGTCTACATTAAATGTCTTTGCTTTTGGACTTGGACTTAATTTTGCAGAAGAGCTCTCTGTACTGTCTGCTGGCTGTGGATCCTTTGGGACAGGACGATGGATGGAAAATATCATTTTTCCTTCAGGAAATTCCTCTATCATGGGCCAGAATGGGAAGAGCCAAGTCTATCCCATCGTGGTGAATCTGGTCTCTGTGTGATGGAAACCCGTCGTAGTCCCAGTGTGTGTTTGTGTGCTATTCCCAGTGTGTGTTTGTGTGCTATTCCCAGTGTGTGTTTGTGTGCTATTCCTTGTGATTCCCAGTGTGTGTTTGTGTGCTATTCCCAGTGTGTGTTTGTGTGCTATTCCTAGTGTGTGTTTGTGTGCTATTCCCAGTGTGTGTTTGTGTGCTATTCCCAGTGTGTGTTTGTGTGCTATTCCTTGTGATTCCCAGTGTGTGTTTGTGTGCTATTCCCAGTGTGTGTTTGTGTGCTATTCCTAGTGTGTGTTTGTGTGCTATTCCCAGTGTGTGTTTGTGGGCTATTCCCAGTGTGTGTTTGTGGGCTATTCCTTGTGATTCCCAGTGTGTGTTTGTGGGCTATTCCCAGTGTGTGTTTGTGGGCTATTCCTAGTGTGTGTTTGTGTGCTATTCCCAGTGTGTGTTTGTGTGCTATTCCTAGTGTGTGTTTGTGCGCTATTCCCAGTGTGTGTTTGTGGGCTATTCCTAGTTTGTGTGCTATTCCCAGTGTGTGTTTGTATGCTATTCCTAGTGTGTGTTTGTGTGCTATTCCCAGTGTGTGTTTGTGTGCTATTCCTAGTGTGTGTTTGTGTGCTATTCCTAGTGTGTGTTTGTGTGCTATTCCCAGTGTGTGTTTGTGTGCTATTCCCAGTGTGTGTTTGTGTGCTATTCCCAGTGTGTGTTTGTGTGCTATTCCCAGTGTGTGTTTGTGGGCTATTCCCAGTGTGTGTTTATGGGCTATTCCCAGTGTGTGTTTGTGGGCTATTCCCAGTGTGTGTTTATGGGCTATTCCCAGTGTGTGTTTGTGTGCTATTCCCAGTGTGTGTTTGTGGGCTATTCCCAGTGTGTGTTTGTGTGCTATTCCTAGTGTGTGTTTGTGTGCTATTCCTAGTGTGTGTTTGTGTGCTATTCCTAGTGTGTGTGTTTGTGTGCTATTCCCAGTGTGTGTTTGTTGGCTATTCCTTGTGATTCCCAGTGTGTGTTTGTGTGCTATTCCCAGTCTGTGTTTGTGTGCTATTCCCAGTGTGTGTTTGTGGGCTATTCCCAGTGTGTGTTTGTGGGCTATTCCCAGTGTGTGTTTGTGTGCTATTCCCAGTCTGTGTTTGTGTGCTATTCCTAGTGTGTGTTTGTGTGCTATTCCCAGTGTGTGTTTGTGTGCTATTCCTTGTGATTCCCAGTGACAAGTGGTGCTCATCAAGTAATAAGAAATACGTTTCGATTTTGGGCGAGGACTTTGCTGGTGGAACCTCATTCTGTTGTGGTGTGGCTGACCTCTGGCTGGTGGGAAGGCTGCAGCTGTTTCAGTCATTCCAGAACACGGCAGAACCAGAGCAGATGCTCTCACACTATCGACACTCCTCACAGAACCTTAGGGACTTGAACCAAATACTTTACCATTCCATCAGTTATGTAACGTTCTGACCAGCTGCTAATTTACTGGGTTAATGTGAGGAAATGAGAGCTAACATTAGCTCAGTGTCTCTGTCCAGCTGCTAACTTACTGGTTAATATTACTGCCCAACACTTCCCTCCATAGGGAATCATCACATATGGTCCATGTTAATGCCCAACACTTCCCTCCATAGGGAATCATCACATATGGTCCATATTAATGCCCAACACTTCCCTCCATAGGGAATCATCACATATGGTCCATATTAATGCCCAACACTTCCCTCCATAGGGAATCATCACATATGGTCCATATTAATGCCCAACACTTCCCTCCATAGGGAATCATCACCTATGGTCCATATTAATGTCCAACACTTCCCTCCATAGGGAATCATCACCTATGGTCCATATTAATGTCCAACACTTCCCTCCATAGGGAATCATCACCTATGGTCCATATTAATGCCCAACACTTCCCTCCATAGGGAATCATCACCTTTGGTCCATATTAATGTCCAAAACTTCCCTCCATAGGGAATCATCACGTATGGTCCAATATGTTGTGCTGTTCTGAAACACTAGTGAAGCTAACAGCAGCAGTGAGTATCCTAACCTCTTTATACAACATTGAAAGCAGTGCAGTAGGGTGTAATTTGGGACACATTTCAATACAGACTGTATTTTCCCCCAAACTAACTGTCCAGACTGCAATGTGTTCCGGGAAAGAAACAGGAAACAGGGCTGTGATGACCTCATGTGTATTTCCTGCTGAAACCCCTATCACTGGTTATATTGTGTCTGACAGCTCAGATTCATGATGTCCCAAAACAGGAGTGAACACACACATACACACACACACACACACACACACACACACAGACACACCACACAGACACAGACACACCACACACACACAGACACACCACACACACACAGACACACCACACACACACAGACACACAGACACACCCACACACACACAGACACACCAGACACACACACACAGACACACACACACAGACACACACACACAGACACACACACACAGACACAGACACACAGACACACAGACACACAGACACACAGACACACAGACACACAGACACACAGACACACAGACACACAGACACAGACACACACAGACACACACAGACACAGACACACACAGACACAGACACACACAGACACAGACACACACAGACACAGACACAGACACACACACAGACACACACACACAGACACAGACACACACACAGACACACACACAGACACACACACAGACACACACACAGACACACACACAGACACACACACAGACACACACACAGACACACACACACACACACACACAGACACACACACAGACACACACACAGACACACACACAGACACACACACACACACAGACAGACACACAGACACACACACAGACACACACACAGACACACACACAGACACACACACAGACACACACACAGACACACACACAGACACACACACAGACAGACACACAGACAGACACACAGACAGACACACAGACAGACACACAGACAGACACACAGACAGACACACAGACAGACACACAGACAGACACACAGACAGACACACAGACAGACACACAGACAGACACACAGACAGACACACAGACAGACACACAGACAGACACACAGACAGACACACAGACAGACACACAGACAGACACACAGACAGACACACAGACAGACACACAGACAGACACACAGACAGACACACAGACAGACACACAGACAGACACACAGACAGACACACAGACACACACACAGACACACACACAGACACACACACAGACACACACACAGACACACACACACACACACACACACACACACACACACACACACAGACACACACACAGACACACACACAGACACACACACAGACACACACACAGACACACACACAGACACACACACAGACACAGACACACACAGACACAGACACTGAATAAGCATTACTTTGCACTTTTAATTGATTAGCCAACACACAGGAGCAAGAGGAAGAGGGAAGGTCTGATGAAAAGAGAGAGCGGGTTCATTTAAGTGACCAGTAAAACAAAGATGCCACCTGGCACATGGAAATGGTTGGCATCATTAAAACTGATGACGGAGAGAAAAATAACCCAGATTCACCATCTCGTTCTTAACTACACCATCTCATTCTTAACTACACCGTCTCGTTCTTAACTACACCGTCTCGCTCTTAACTACACCGTCTCGCTCTTAACTACACCGTCTCGCTCTTAACTACACCGTCTCGCTCTTAACTACACCGTCTCGCTCTTAACTACACCGTCTCGCTCTTACTGACATTGCTCTCCAGATATGTGATTGGACAGACATTGCTCTCCAGATGTGTTTATTTACTAGAGATATTATCCATTTAGATGCATTACTGTCAAGAGTATCTCAACCACATAGTGACTGGGTGAAACCCGGTCTCAATGAACAGTTAGGGGTGTGGCCTCTATGATGTGGGTGTGGTCAGAATGAACAGTTACAGGTGTGGCCTATATGATGTGGGTGTGGTCTGAATGACCAATTAGGGGTGTGGCCTATAGGATGTGGGTGTGGTCTGAATGAACATTTAGGGGTGTGGCCTATAGAAGGTGTGTGTCATTTTGTTGAGGGATATTAAATATTTAACTATGACTAGTAGTGACACTGTTGGATGTCATGTTGGAATTGGTACTTGGAAAATGTAATCTCACTCTGTTTTTCTCTGGCTTGGTGTACTAGGCCAAGTTCTGACACACACACACACACACACACACACACACACACACACACACACACACACACACTGCGCCAAGTCTCTGAGCACATCCTGACATGTTGTTCTGGGTAGGAGTGTGTGACTGGGAATCTGGACTGGATTATAACACACACACATTAATATTATGACCATGTGTCTATATAGAGTCTAAAGTAGTATACTATATAGGGTATATGATGGTCTACAGTAGTATACTATATAGGGTATATGATGGTCTACAGTAGTATACTATATAGGGTATATGATGGTCTACAGTAGTATACTATATAGGGTATATGATGGTCTACAGTAGTATACTATATAGGGTATATGATGGTCTACAGTAGTATACTATATAGGGTATATGATGGTCTACAGTAGTATACTATATAGGGTATATGATGGTCTACAGTAGTATACTATATAGGGTATATGATGGTCTACAGTAGTATACTATATAGGGTATATGATGGTCTACAGTAGTATACTATATAGGGTATATGATGGTCTACAGTAGTATACTATATAGGGTATATGATGGTCTAAAGTAGTATACTATATAGGGTATATGATGGTCTAAAGTAGTATACTATATAGGGTATATGATGGTCTACAGTAGTATACTATATAGGGTATATGATGGTCTACAGTAGTATACAGTAGATGGTCTATACTATATAGGGTATATGATGGTCTAAAGTAGTATACTATATAGGGTATATGATGGTCTAAAGTAGTATACTATATAGGGTATATGATGGTCTACAGTAGTATACTATATAGGGTATATGATGGTCTAAAGTAGTATACTATATAGGGTATATGATGGTCTACAGTAGTATACTATATAGGGTATATGATGGTCTACAGTAGTATACTATATAGGGTATATGATGGTCTACAGTAGTATACTATATAGGGTATATGATGGTCTACAGTAGTATACTATATAGGGTATATGATGGTCTATAGTAGTATACTATATAGGGTATATGATGGTCTACAGTAGTATACTATATAGGGTATATGATGGTCTACAGTAGTATACTATATAGGGTATATGATGGTCTACAGTAGTATACTATATAGGGTATATGATGGTCTACAGTAGTATACTATATAGGGTATATGATGGTCTACAGTAGTATACTATATAGGGTATATGATGGTCTACAGTAGTATACTATATAGGGTATATGATGGTCTACAGTAGTATACTATATAGGGTATATGATGGTCTACAGTAGTATACTATATAGGGTATATGATGGTCTACAGTAGTATACTATATAGGGTATATGATGGTCTAAAGTAGTATACTATATAGGGTATATGATGGTCTAAAGTAGTATACTATATAGGGTATATGATGGTCTAAAGTAGTATACTATATAGGGTATATGATGGTCTAAAGTAGTATAATATATAGGGTATATGATGGTCTAAAGTAGTATACTATATAGGGTATATGATGGTCTACAGTAGTATACTATATAGGGTATATGATGGTCTACAGTAGTATACTATATAGGGTATATGATGGTCTACAGTAGTATACTATATAGGGTATATGATGGTCTACAGTAGTATACTATATAGGGTATATGATGGTCTACAGTAGTATACTATATAGGGTATATGATGGTCTACAGTAGTATACTATATAGGGTATATGATGGTCTACAGTAGTATACTATATAGGGTATATGATGGTCTACAGTAGTATACTATATAGGGTATATGATGGTCTACAGTAGTATACTATATAGGGTATATGATGGTCTACAGTAGTATACTATATAGGGTATATGATGGTCTACAGTAGTATACTATATAGGGTATATGATGGTCTACAGTAGTATACTATATAGGGTATATGATGGTCTTCAGTAGTATACTATATAGGGTATATGATGGTCTACAGTAGTATACTATATAGGGTATATGATGGTCTACAGTAGTATACTATATAGGGTATATGATGGTCTAAAGTAGTATACTATATAGGGTATATGATGGTCTAAAGTAGTATACTATATAGGGTATATGATGGTCTACAGTAGTATACTATATAGGGTATATGATGGTCTAAAGTAGTATACTATATATAGGGTATATGATGGTCTACAGTAGTATACTATATAGGGTATATGATGGTCTACAGTAGTATACTATATAGGGTATATGATGGTCTACAGTAGTATACTATATAGGGTATATGATGGTCTACAGTAGTATACTATATAGGGTATATGATGGTCTACAGTAGTATACTATATAGGGTATATGATGGTCTACAGTAGTATACTATATAGGGTATATGATGGTCTACAGTAGTATACTATATAGGGTATATGATGGTCTACAGTAGTATACTATATAGGGTATATGATGGTCTACAGTAGTATACTATATAGGGTATATGATGGTCTACAGTAGTATACTATATAGGGTATATGATGGTCTACAGTAGTATACTATATAGGGTATATGATGGTCTACAGTAGTATACTATATAGGGTATATGATGGTCTAAAGTAGTATACTATATAGGGTATATGATGGTCTTCAGTAGTATACTAGGGTATATGGGTCTATATAGGGTATATGATGGTCTACAGTAGTATACTATATAGGGTATATGATGGTCTACAGTAGTATACTATATAGGGTATATGATGGTCTACAGTAGTATACTATATAGGGGTATATGATGGTCTACAGTAGTATACTATATAGGGTATATGATGGTCTACAGTAGTATACTATATAGGGTATATGATGGTCTACAGTAGTATACTATATAGGGTATATGATGGTCTAAGTAGTATACTATATAGGGTATATGATGGTCTAAAGTAGTATACTATATAGGGTATATGATGGTCTAAAGTAGTATACTATATAGGGTATATGATGGTCTACAGTAGTATACTATATAGGGTATATGATGGTCTACAGTAGTATACTATATAGGGTATATGATGGTCTACAGTAGTATACTATATGGGGTATATGATGGTCTACAGTAGTATACTATATGGGGTATATGATGGTCTACAGTAGTATACTATATGGGGTATATGATGGTCTACAGTAGTATACTATATAGGGTATATGATGGTCTACAGTAGTATACTATATAGGGTATATGATGGTCTACAGTAGTATACTATATGGGGTATATGATGGTCTACAGTAGTATACTATATAGGGTATATGATGGTCTACAGTAGTATACTATATAGGGTATATGATGGTCTACAGTAGTATACTATATAGGGTATATGATGGTCTACAGTAGTATACTATATAGGGTATATGATGGTCTTCAGTAGTATACTATATGGGGTATATGATGGTCTACAGTAGTATACTATATGGGGTATATGATGGTCTACAGTAGTATACTATATGGGGTATATGATGGTCTACAGTAGTATACTATATGGGGTATATGATGGTCTACAGTAGTATACTATATGGGGTATATGATGGTCTACAGTAGTATACTATATAGGGTATATGATGGTCTAAAGTAGTATACTATATAGGGTATATGATGGTCTAAAGTAGTATACTATATAGGGTATATGATGGTCTAAAGTAGTATACTATATAGGGTATATGATGGTCTAAAGTAGTATACTATATAGGGTATATGATGGTCTACAGTAGTATACTATATAGGGTATATGATGGTCTACAGTAGTATACTATATAGGGTATATGATGGTCTACAGTAGTATACTATATGGGGTATATGATGGTCTAAAGTAGTATACTATATGGGGTATATGATGGTCTACAGTAGTATACTATATGGGGTATATGATGGTCTACAGTAGTATACTATATGGGGTATATGATGGTCTAAAGTAGTATACTATATAGGGTATATGATGGTCTACAGTAGTATACTATATAGGGTATATGATGGTCTACAGTAGTATACTATATAGGGTATATGATGGTCTACAGTAGTATACTATATAGGGTATATGATGGTCTACAGTAGTATACTATATAGGGTATATGATGGTCTACAGTAGTATACTATATAGGGTATATGATGGTCTACAGTAGTATACTATATAGGGTATATGATGGTCTACAGTAGTATACTATATAGGGTATATGATGGTCTACAGTAGTATACTATATAGGGTATATGATGGTCTAAAGTAGTATACTATATAGGGTATATGATGGTCTACAGTAGTATACTATATAGGGTATATGATGGTCTAAAGTAGTATACTATATAGGGTATATGATGGTCTACAGTAGTATACTATATAGGGTATATGATGGTCTACAGTAGTATACTATATAGGGTATATGATGGTCTACAGTAGTATACTATATAGGGTATATGATGGTCTAAAGTAGTATACTATATAGGGTATATGATGGTCTACAGTAGTATACTATATAGGGTATATGATGGTCTAAAGTAGTATACTATATAGGGTATATGATGGTCTACAGTAGTATACTATATAGGGTATATGATGGTCTAAAGTAGTATACTATATAGGGTATATGATGGTCTACAGTAGTATACTATATAGGGTATATGATGGTCTAAAGTAGTATACTATATAGGGTATATGATGGTCTACAGTAGTATACTATATAGGGTATATGATGGTCTAAAGTAGTATACTATATAGGGTATATGATGGTCTACAGTAGTATACTATATAGGGTATATGATGGTCTAAAGTAGTATACTATATAGGGTATATGATGGTCTACAGTAGTATACTATATAGGGTATATGATGGTCTAAAGTAGTATACTATATGGGGTATATGATGGTCTACAGTAGTATACTATATGGGGTATATGATGGTCTACAGTAGTATACTATATGGGGTATATGATGGTCTACAGTAGTATACTATATAGGGTATATGATGGTCTACAGTAGTATACTATATAGGGTATATGATGGTCTAAAGTAGTATACTATATAGGGTATATGATGGTCTACAGTAGTATACTATATAGGGTATATGATGGTCTAAAGTAGTATACTATATAGGGTATATGATGGTCTACAGTAGTATACTATATAGGGTATATGATGGTCTAAAGTAGTATACTATATAGGGTATATGATGGTCTACAGTAGTATACTATATAGGGTATATGATGGTCTACAGTAGTATACTATATAGGGTATATGATGGTCTACAGTAGTATACTATATAGGGTATATGATGGTCTAAAGTAGTATACTATATAGGGTATATGATGGTCTACAGTAGTATACTATATAGGGTATATGATGGTCTAAAGTAGTATACTATATAGGGTATATGATGGTCTACAGTAGTATACTATATAGGGTATATGATGGTCTAAAGTAGTATACTATATGGGGTATATGATGGTCTACAGTAGTATACTATATGGGGTATATGATGGTCTACAGTAGTATACTATATGGGGTATATGATGGTCTACAGTAGTATACTATATAGGGTATATGATGGTCTACAGTAGTATACTATATAGGTAAAAGACTCCCTCTCTAGGAGGCCACCGTAAAAGACTCTCTCTCTGAGGCCACCGTAAAAGACTCTCTCTCTGAGGCCACCGTAAAAGACTCTCTCTCTGAGGCCACCGTAAAAGACTCTCTCTCTGAGGCCACCGTAAAAGACTCCCTCTTTGTTGTAGCTGGGGGGGTTTCTACCAAACCCAGTCTGGCTGGGGGGTTTCTACCAAACCCAGTCTGGCTGGGGGGTTTCTACCAAACCCAGTCTGGCTGGGGGGTTTCTACCAAACCCAGTCTGGCTGGGGGGTTTCTACCAAACCCAGTCTGGCTGGGGGGTTTCTACCAAACCCAGTCTGGCTGGGGGGTTTCTACCAAACCCAGTCCGGCTGTTTTTTTTACCCCAGATTTCTGGTCTTCTGCATACGGTTATGACTGACAGTTTCTCCTGGTGAAATGACATAGATCTGGATGTTTCATCCTCGTGAAATGACCCAAGATTCGTGGTAACCTAGTTTTGACTTGGGATAAATCTGTGACACCACTGTCGTCCACGCTGCCCTGTCGTCCACGCTGCCCTGTCGTCCACGCTGCCCTGTCGTCCACGCTGCCCTGTCGTCCACGCTGCCCTGTCGTCCACGCTGCCCTGTCGTCCACGCTGCCCTGTCGTCCACGCTGCCCTGTCGTCCACGCTGCCCTGTCGTCCACGCTGCCCTGTCGTCCACCCTGTCCAGTCGTCCACCCTGTCCAGTCGTCCACGCTGCCCTGTCGTCCACGCTGCCCTGTCGTCCACCCTGTCCAGTCGTCCACCCTGCCCTGTCGTCCACGCTGCCCTGTCGTCCACCCTGTCCAGTCGTCCACCCTGTCCTGTCGTCCACCCTGTCCTGTCGTCCACCCTGTCCTGTCGTCCACCCTGTCCTGTCGTCCACCCTGTCCTGTCGTCCACCCTGTCCTGTCGTCCACCCTGTCCTGTCGTCCACCCTGCTGTCTGGGAAGCGCTCTTTCATGTTTCTCTGATTGAGACTGGTTCATTATTACCTTGGATGCAGCTGCCTTGTCCAGAGGGCTTCCTGTCAAATCATCTCCTGGGCCTCCACCCTCCACCACCCAGCCCTGTATCCACCACCCAGCCCTGTATCCACCACCCAGCCCTGTATCCACCACCCAGCCCTGTATCCCCCACCCAGCCCTGTATCCACCACCCAGCCCTGTATCCACCACCCAGCCCTGTATCCACCACCCAGCCCTGTATCCACCACCCAGCCCTGTATCCACCACCCAGCCCTGTATCCACCACCCAGCCCTGGTATCCACCACCCAGCCCTGTATCCCCCACCCAGCCCTCCACCACCCAGCCCTGTATCCACCACCCAGCCCTGTATCCACCACCCAGCCCTGTATCCACCACCCAGCCCTGTATCCACCACCCAGCCCTGTATCCACCACCCAGCCCTGTATCCACCACCCAGCCCTGTATCCACCACCCAGCCCTGTATCCACCACCCAGCCCTGTATCCACCACCCAGCCCTGTATCCACCACCCAGCCCTGTATCCACCACCCAGCCCTGTATCCACCACCCAGCCCTGTATCCACCACCCAGCCCTGTATCCACCACCCAGCCCTGTATCCCCCACCCAGCCCTGTATCCACCACCCAGCCCTGTATCCCCCACCCAGCCCTGTATCCCCACCCAGCCCTGTATCCACCACCCAGCCCTGTATCCCCCCCCCAGCCCTGTATCCCCCACCCAGCCCTGTATCCCCCACCCAGCCCTGTATCCCCCACCCAGCCCTGTATCCACCACCCAGCCCTGTATCCACCACCCAGCCCTGTATCCACCACCCAGCCCTGTATCCACCACCCAGCCCTGTATCCACCACCCAGCCCTGCCCCACCCAGCCCTGTATCCACCACCCAGCCCTGTATCCCCCACCCAGCCCTGTATCCACCACCCAGCCCTGTATCCCCACCCAGCCCTGTATCCACCACCCAGCCCTGTATCCCCCACCCAGCCCTGTATCCACCACCCAGCCCTGTATCCACCACCCAGCCCTGTATCCACCACCCAGCCCTGTATCCCCCACCCAGCCCTGTATCCCCCACCCAGCCCTGTATCCACCACCCAGCCCTGTATCCACCACCCAGCCCTGTATCCACCACCCAGCCCTGTATCCACCACCCAGCCCTGTATCCACCACCCAGCCCTGTATCCACCACCCAGCCCTGTATCCACCACCCAGCCCTGTATCCCCCACCCAGCCCTGTATCCCCCACCCAGCCCTGTATCCCCCACCCAGCCCTGTATCCCCCACCCAGCCCTGTATCCACCACCCAGCCCTGTATCCACCACCCAGCCCTGTATCCCCCCACCCAGCCCTGTATCCACCACCCAGCCCTGTATCCCCCACCCAGCCCTGTATCCACCACCCAGCCCTGTATCCACCACTACGTCTGTGATGGGGAGTGGCTGGTTCGGGGCTGGGACACAGAGATTGCTGGTCTGTGTTGTTCGGAGCTAGATAGGTCAGTATTCGAGCCCGGTGATTGGCTCACATCAAGGTGGAGGATGGGCCGAGTAGATCAGGGTGGTCTGATTGGCTGTCTAATCGGGGTAGAGGAGGGTGCAGTGTTGGTCAGGGTGGCCTGATTGGCTGCCAGCTGAATCACTGCCACAGCTCTCCTTCACTTTACACTGGCCGACTGTGACAGCCGCTGTCACTTTGAGCTCTTCCTCACATTGCTTTCAGACATACCATTTGGTACTGGGTCAGACATACCATTTGGTACTGGGTCAGACATACCATTTGGTACTGGGTCAGACATGCCATTTGGTACTGGTCAGACATGCCGTTTGGTACTGGGTCAGACATGCCATTTGGTACTGGGTCAGACATGCCATTTGGTACTGGTCAGACATGCCATTTGGTACTGGGTCAGACATGCCATTTGGTACTGGGTCAGACATGCCATTTGGTACTGGGTCAGACATGCCATTTGGTACTGGTCAGACATGCCATTTGGTACTGGGTCAGACATGCCATTTGGTACTGGGTCAGACATGCCATTTGGTACTGGTCAGACATGCCATTTGGTACTGGTCAGACATGCCATTTGGTACTGGTCAGACATGCCATTTGGTACTGGTCAGACATGCCATTTGGTACTGGTCAGACATGCCATTTGGTACTGGTCAGACATGCCATTTGGTACTGGTCAGACATGCCATTTGGTACTGGGTCAGACATGCCATTTGGTACTGGGTCAGACATACCATTTGGTACTGGTCAGACATGCCATTTGGTACTGGGTCAGACATGCCATTTGGTACTGGGTCAGACATGCCATTTGGTACTGGGTCAGACATGCCATTTGGTACTGGGTCAGACATGCCATTTGGTACTGGTCAGACATGCCATTTGGTACTGGTCAGACATGCCATTTGGTACTGGTCAGACATGCCATTTGGTACTGTTCAGACATGCCATTTGGTACTGGTCAGACATGCCATTTGGTACTGGTCAGACATGCCATTTGGTACTGGGTCAGACATGCCATTTGGTACTGGGTCAGACATGCCATTTGGTACTGGGTCAGACATGCCATTTGGTACTGGTCAGACATGCCATTTGGTACTGGGTCAGACATGCCATTTGGTACTGGGTCAGACATGCCATTTGGTACTGGTCAGACATGCCGTTTGGTACTGGGTCAGACATGCCGTTTGGTACTGGGTCAGACATGCCGTTTGGTACTGGTCAGACATGCCGTTTGGTACTGGTCAGACATGCCGTTTGGTACTGGTCAGACATGCCGTTTGGTACTGGTCAGACATGCCGTTTGGTACTGGTCAGACATGCCGTTTGGTACTGGTCAGACATGCCGTTTGGTACTGGGTCAGACATGCCGTTTGGTACTGGGTCAGACATGCCATTTGGTACTGGGTCAGACATGCCGTTTGGTACTGGTCAGCCTGTCTCTCGCTCTGGGACCGAGTCACTTCCTCTGACCGTAGTAAAGAGCCCCGGGCAGGACACAACATTCAGGTCATTTGGCAAATTGATAAAACAGTAGGGGGTCCTCCTGGTCTAAAACATGTAACCCTTTTTCACTGAGTAGGCAAACCTCTGTTAAACAGGGAACATTTATTTGGCACTGAAGTGTGTATTTTGTATTTCTGCCATCTACCTCAGCACCTTGTTCATATTTTAAATATTAGAACAGTAATTTCCAGGGCTTTTATTGTTAATGGCCATGAACTGAATATGAAGATCGTATTTCTTTTTAAACAGGGTTCTTAGCAAACGAATGTCCTTCTGGCCTTGGTATTGGACTGTCTGATATAAGGTGTATGTGTATGTCTGATATAAGGTGTATGTGTATGTCTGATATAAGGTGTATGTGTATGTCTGATATAAGGTGTATGTGTATGTCTGATATAAGGTGTATGTCTGATATAAGGTGCATGTCTGATATAAGGTGCATGTCTGATATAAGGTGCATGTCTGATATAAGGTGCATGTCTGATATAAGGTGCATGTCTGATATAAGGTGCATGTCTGATATAAGGTGCATGTCTGATATAAGGTGCATGTCTGATATAAGGTGCATGTCTGATATAAGGTGCATGTCTGATATAAGGTGCATGTCTGATATAAGGTGCATGTCTGATATAAGGTGCATGTCTGATATAAGGTGCATGTCTGATATAAGGTGCATGTCTGATATAAGGTGCATGTCTGATATAAGGTGCATGTCTGATATAAGGTGTATGTGTATGTCTGATATAAGGTGTATGTGTATGTCTGTTATAAGGTGTATGTGTATGTCTGTTATAAGGTGTATGTGTATGTCTGTTATAAGGTGTATGTGTATGTCTGATATAAGGTGTATGTGTATGTCTGATATAAGGTGTATGTGTATGTCTGATATAAGGTGTATGTGTATGTCTTATATATGGTGTATGTGTATGTCTGATATAAGGTGTATGTGTATGTCTGATATAAGGTGTATGTCTGATATAAGGTGTATGTCTGATATAAGGTGTATGTCTGATATAAGGTGTATGTGTATGTCTGATATAAGGTGTATGTCTGATATAAGGTGTATGTCTGATATAAGGTGTATGTCTGATATAAGGTGTATGTGTATGTCTGATATAAGGTGTATGTGTATGTCTGATATAAGGTGTATGTGTATGTCTGATATAAGGTGTATGTGTATGTCTGATATAAGGTGTATGTGTATGTCTGATATAAGGTGTATGTCTGATATAAGGTGTATGTCTGATATAAGGTGTATGTCTGATATAAGGTGTATGTCTGATATAAGGTGTATGTCTGATATAAGGTGTATGTGCATGTCTGATATAAGGTGTATGTGCATGTCTGATATAAGGTGTATGTGCATGTCTGATATAAGGTGTATGTGTATGTCTGATATAAGGTGTATGTCTGATATAAGGTGTATGTCTGATATAAGGTGTATGTCTGATATAAGGTGTATGTGCATGTCTGATATAAGGTGTATGTGCATGTCTGATATAAGGTGTATGTGTATGTCTGATATAAGGTGTATGTGTATGTCTGATATAAGGTGTATGTGTATGTCTGATATAAGGTCCACGTGTATTAGAGGACACTGGTTATATTCCCCCTGGAATTCCTCTTTATTAAACAGGCCTATTAACCCGACATCATTTTGCATTTGATCCTTTTTCTTACGACGCTCTTTAACCTGTTCTTTGCTTTTGGTTTAGTTCCTCTCCCCTCCAAGCCTTTGTCCCTGTGATGGCACATTACCACAGTATAGATATGGTGTATATGTATATGTGATGGCACATTACCACAGTATAGATATGGTGTATATGTATATGTGATGGCACATTACCACAGTATAGATATGGTGTATATGTATATGTGATGGCACATTACCACAGTATAGATATGGTGTATATGTATATGTGATGGCACATTACCACCGTATAGATATGGTGTATATGTGATGGCACATTACCACAGTATAGATATGGTGTATATGTATATGTGATGGCACATTACCACAGTATAGATATGGTGTATATGTATATGTGATGGCACATTACCACAGTATAGATATGGTGTATATGTATATGTGATGGCACATTACCACAGTATAGATATGGTGTATATGTATATGTGATGGCACATTACCACAGTATAGATATGGTGTATATGTGATGGCACATTACCACCGTATAGATATGGTGTATATGTATATGTGATGGCACATTACCACAGTATAGATATGGTGTATATGTATATGTGATGGCACATTACCACAGTATAGATATGGTGTATATGTATATGTGATGGCACATTACCACAGTATAGATATGGTGTATATGTATATGTGATGGCACATTACCACAGTATAGATATGGTGTATATGTATATGTGATGGCACATTACCACAGTATAGATATGGTGTATATGTATATGTGATGGCACATTACCACAGTATAGATATGGTGTATATGTATATGTGATATGTATAGATATGTGTATATGTATATGTGATGGCATTACCACAGTATAGATATGGTGTATATGTATATGTGATGGCACATTACCACAGTATAGATATGGTGTATATGTATATGTGATGGCACATTACCACAGTATAGGTATGGTGTATATGTATATGTGATGGCACATTACCACAGTATAGATATGGTGTATATGTATATGTGATGGCACATTACCACAGTATAGATATGGTGTATATGTATATGTGATGGCACATTACCACAGTATAGATATGGTGTATATGTATATGTGATGGCACATTACCACAGTATAGATATGGTGTATATGTGATGGCACATTACCACAGTATAGATATGGTGTATATGTATATGTGATGGCACATTACCACAGTATAGATATGGTGTATATGTATATGTGATGGCACATTACCACAGTATAGATATGGTGTATATGTATATGTGATGGCACATTACCACAGTATAGATATGGTGTATATGTATATGTGATGGCACATTACCACAGTATAGATATGGTGTATATGTATATGTGATGGCATTACCACAGTATAGATATGGTGTATATGTATATGTGATGGCACATTACCACAGTATAGATATGGTGTATATGTATATGTGATGGCACATTACCACCGTATAGATATGGTGTATATGTGATGGCACATTACCACAGTATAGATATGGTGTATATGTATATGTGATGGCACATTACCACAGTATAGATATGGTGTATATGTATATGTGATGGCACATTACCACAGTATAGATATGGTGTATATGTATATGTGATGGCACATTACCACAGTATAGATATGGTGTATATGTGATGGCACATTACCACAGTATAGATATGGTGTATATGTGATGGCACATTACCACCGTATAGATATGGTGTATATGTATATGTGATGGCACATTACCACAGTATAGATATGGTGTATATGTATATGTGATGGCACATTACCACAGTATAGATATGGTGTATATGTATATGTGATGGCACATTACCACAGTATAGATATGGTGTATATGTATATGTGATGGCACATTACCACAGTATAGATATCAGCTTTCTAACGCTTGTTCTTTTCTTGGCTCCTTTGCCAGGGCCTTCAGTCTTCTGAACAAATGTCTGTCTGCTCCGTTTAGACAAAACATTATGCAGATGGGGAATACTACCTTCTATTGTAGTGTGTGTATGTAGTGTGGGCACTGTGGGCACTGTGGGCACTGTGGGCACTGTGGGCACTGTGGGCTTAGCCTGGCTCTGCAGTAGCTCAGATCTGTCATTGTATCATTGTCTACAGCAACATTATAGACCCTGTATGGGTGACACACAGACACACACAGACACAGACAGACAGACAGACAGACACACATACACACAGACACACACACACACAGACACACACACACACACACAGACACACACACACACACAGACACACACATACAGACACACACACACACACACACACACACAGAGACACACATACAGACACACACACACATACAGACACACACACACACACACACACAGACACACATACAGACACACAGACACACACACATACAGACACACATACAGACACACATACATACACACACACACATACAGACACACACACACACAGACACACACACACACGCACAGACACACACACACACATACAGACACACACACACACACACACAGAGACACACACACACACACACACACACACATACAGACACACAGACACACCAGACACACACAGACACACACACACACACACACACACACATACAGACACACAGACACACCAGACACACACAGACACACACGCACACACACACACACACACACATACAGACACACCAGACACACCAGACACACACAGACACACACAGACACACACAGACACACACAGACACACACAGACAGACAGACAGACACGTGTTCTGTTATCAAGACATGGGCTTTCCTCTCACTGATGTGTAGCCAATGAGATTATCAGATTTATTCATGCACAATAGCTCTGGGTCAGTACCGTGTGGGTGTTGGGTGTTTTAGTCTGTCATGCTGGGTCAGATGGTTTATTTTAGGACATGACCAACATAACACAAACAAGGGAAGTCTTTGCTGTTTCTGTTTGCAATATGAAAGTGCAGCCTTTCACTCTCTCTGCACAAACTCACCCACAACCTTTGTGTAGTTTAACGGGAGAATGATGATTGATGTGCTGTGATGATCCTACAGAAGGAGCTGGAATAATATGCTGCATATTCTACTGTAATATGATATGCCACAGATTCTACTGTAAAATGATATGTCACAGATTCTACTGTAAAATGATATGCCACAGATTCTACTGTAATATGATATGTCACAGATTCTACTGTAAAATGATATGCCTCAGATTCTACTGTAATATGATATGCCACAGATTCTACTGTAATATGATATGCCACAGATTCTACTGTAATATGATATGCCACAGATTCTACTGTAATATGATATGTCACAGATTCTACTGTAATATGATATGCCACAGATTCTACTGTAAAATGATATGCCTCAGATTCTACTGTAATATGATATGCCACAGATTCTACTGTAATATGATATGCCACAGATTCTACTGTAATATGATATGCCACAGATTCTACTGTAATATGATATGTCACAGATTCTACTGTAAAATGATATGTTCTACTGTAATATGATATGTCACAGATTCTACTGTAAAATGATATGTCATGATGATATGCCACAGATTCTACTGTAATATGATATGCCACAGATTCTACTGTAATATGATATGATTCTACAGATTCTACTGTAATATGATATGCCAGATTCAGATTCTACTGTAATATGATATGATATGCCACAGATTCTACTGTAATATGATTCTATGCCAGATTCTAGATTCTACTGTAAAATGATATGCCACAGATTCTACTGTAATATGCCATGATATGCCACAGATTCTACTGTAAAATGATATGATACTGTAATATGATATGTCACAGATTCTACTGTAAAATGATATGCCACAGATTCTACTGTAATATGATATGTCACAGATTCTACTGTAAAATGATATGTCACAGATTCTACTGTAAAATGATATGTCACAGATTCTACTGTAAAATGATATGCCACAGATTCTACTGTAAAATGATATGCCACAGATTCTACTGTGATATGATATGCCACAGATTCTACTGTAATATGATATGCCACAGATTCTACTGTAAAATGATATGCCACAGATTCTACTGTAATATGATATGCCACAGATTCTACTGTAATATGATATGCCACAGATTCTACTGTAATATGATATGCCACAGATTCTACTGTAATATGATATGCCTCAGATTCTACTGTAATATGATATGCCACAGATTCTACTGTAATATGATATGCCACAGATTCTACTGTAATATGATATGCCACAGATTCTACTGTAAAATGATATGCCACAGATTCTACTGTAATATGATATGCCACATATTCTACTGTAATATGATATGTCACAGATTCTACTGTAAAATGATATGCCACAGATTCTACTGTAATATGATATGTCACAGATTCTACTGTGATATGATATGTCACAGATTCTACTGTAAAATGATATGTCACAGATTCTACTGTAAAATGATATGCCACAGATTCTACTGTAAAATGATATGCCACAGATTCTACTGTAATATGATATGCCACATATTCTACTGTAATATGATATGTCACAGATTCTACTGTAAAATGATATGCCACAGATTCTACTGTAATATGATATGTCACAGATTCTACTGTGATATGATATGCCACAGATTCTACTGTAATATGATATGCCGCATATTCTACTGTAATATGATATGCCACAGATTCTACTGTAATATGATATGTCACAGATTCTACTGTAATATGATATGCCTCAGATTCTACTGTAATATGATATGCCACAGATTCTACTGTAAAATGATATGCCACAGATTCTACTGTAAAATGATATGCCACAGATTCTACTGTAATATGATATGCCACAGATTCTACTGTAAAATTATATGCCACCTCCTGACACACCTCCTGACACACCTCCTGACACACCTCCTGACACACCTCCTGACACACCTCCTGACACACCTCCTG
Source organism: Dallia pectoralis (assembly GCA_029465975.1). NCBI lineage: Eukaryota > Metazoa > Chordata > Actinopteri > Esociformes > Umbridae > Dallia > Dallia pectoralis. Next base: position 1,261,048 of record CM055738.1, on the reverse strand, counting down.
ACTCTCAAATGTCCTCACGTGACCTAAGTGACCAAGTCCACACACACACCCCGCCTGCCCTATATATGTGTCCCAGTTGCTGTATGTGGACAGCTGCTTGTGGGCTAGAGGATGTCCTAGTTCTCTCGTGACCCCCCGCTGGGTGTGGAGGTTGGTTACTGGGTGTGCAGGTTGGTTACTGGGTGTGCAGGTTGGTTACTGGGTGTGCAGGTTGGTTACTGGGTGTGCAGGTTGGTTACTGGGTGTGCAGGTTGGTTACTGGGTGTGCAGGTTGGTTACTGGGTGTGCAGGTTGGTTACTGGGTGTGCAGGTTGGTTACTGGGTGTGCAGGTTGGTTTACTGGGTGTGCAGGTTGGTTTACTGGGTGTGCAGGTTGGTTTACTGGGTGTGCAGGTTTTAGTGGGTGTGCAGGTTGGTTACTGGGTGTGCAGGTTGGTTACTGGGTGTGCAGGTTGGTTACTGGGTGTGCAGGTTGGTTACTGGGTGTGCAGGTTGGTTACTGGGTGTGCAGGTTGGTTACTGGGTGTGCAGGTTGGTTTACTGGGTGTGCAGGTTGGTTACTGGGTGTGCAGGTTGGTTACTGGGTGTGCAGGTTGGTTACTGGGTGTGCAGGTTGGTTTACTGGGTGTGCAGGTTGGTTTACTGGGTGTGCAGGTTGAAGTGTTCTGAATCCTTGTGAATGTTTGGCCTGCTCTCTACATTCAGCTAAAATAATGAACCTCTTATCATCTTTTTCTTTCCTTACTAGCTCTCTCTCTCTCTCTGTCTCTGTCTCTGTCTCTCTCTCTCTCGCTTTCTCTCTCGCTCTCTGTCTCTCTCTCTCTCTGTCTCTCTCTCGCTCCCCCTCTCTCTGTCTCTCTGTCTCTCTGTCTCTCTGTCTCTCTGTCTCTCTGTCTCTCTCTCTCGCTCTCTCTCGCTCTCTCTCGCTCTCTCGCTCTCTCTCGCTCTCTCTCGCTCTCTCTCGCTCCCCCTCTCTCTCTCGCTCCCCCTCTCTCTCTCTCTCCCCCTCTCTCTCGCTCTCTCTCGCTCTCTCTCGCTCTCTCTCGCTCTCTCTCGCTCTCTCTCGCTCTCGCTCTCTCTCGCTCGCTCTCTCTCGCTCTCTCTCGCTCTCTCTCGCTCTCTCTCGCTCTCTCTCTCGCTCTCTCTCGCTCTCTCTCGCTCTCTCTCGCTCTCTCGCTCTCTCTCGCTCTCTCTCGCTCTCTCTCGCTCTCTCTCGCTCTCTCTCGCTCTCTCTCGCTCTCTCTCGCTCTCTCTCTCTCTCTCTCTCGCGCGCTCGCTCTCTCTCTCGCTCTCTCTCTCGCTGTGTGTTTCTGCCCCCACAGAAGGCTGTGAGCTTGACTGGCCATCACTGCCAGTTAGCCTGATATTACAACATTTACATGTCATGGACACACACATATACACACACACACTTTAAATATGTCCATCATCCAGTCAATGCAATAGCTTTACCATTTTGTAAATATTTCTGAAAAACAACATGCCTTTAGTGCGTAATGTAGAACACACTTTTACCTAGCATGGACTAGTTCAAATACAGAAGTTAAAAATGACATATTGCTCTGGGGCTTGGGGCTCTGGGGCTCTGGGGCTCTGGGGCTCTGGGGCTCTGGGGCTCTGGGGCTCTGGGGCTTGGGGCTCTGGCCAGTCGCCGTTTCAGGCAGAGCTCATCAATTATGTCCACGTCTGAAGTTTTGAGTTGAATGGACAGGATACGGAACACAATGCATTGGGGGGGGATGACGACGTTGGTCATGAGGCAGAAATGACAGGTTATGATGAGGTCATCTGCCCCTAGGGGCAATGGGAAATGGGAGGGGTCTTGGCATATTGTTTCTTCTTTTCCAAGCTGTCGCTCTGTTTCTTTCTTCTGTGCTGCGTTCGCTTTTTTGTTGCCGCATATGGGAGGTTCTCTAGTGCTTTTCACCATGGCCTTTGTAGCCCTGAGGGAAGGAGGCCCTGTTAAGGACCCTACAGGTAGGGAGTGCACAGGGCAACTTTGACTGATACAAGCTAGCAAAGGCTTGCTACCCAAATGGTACCCTATTTCCTTACCTGGTGCACTTCTTAACAGTACTTCTGTACTTGTGTTGTCTAGAGACTGTACTGGGTACCTGTGTTGTCTAGAGACTGTACTGGGTACTTGTGTTGTCTAGAGACTGTACTGGGTACCTGTGTTGTCTACAGACTGTACTGGGTACCTGTGTTGTCTACAGACTGTACTGGGTACCTGTGTTGTCTAGAGACTGTACTGGGTACCTGTGTTGTCTAGAGACTGTACTGGGTACCTTTTAAGAACAATTCCAGAGAAAGGGTAATGGCAAGAACCTGAGAAATGTTTTATGTGCTCTGGAAGTCTGAAAACAATGTAGTCAATAGAACCTACATTTCCAAGTACTTTGTTGCCAGTATTCATTTTGGTTTTTGCATAACTACCGTAAAAGACTGCCAAACCACACAGAAGTCTGTATTGACCAAATATGTATTATTTTACTATTGACATTGGGTGCATCTTTATGACATTTACCAAGCCAGTTAGCTACAGCGACTTTGAGAGTGAACCAAGTGCCTGAAGCCAGCTGCCGTTATCTGAGGCCGGCTGCCGCTATCTGAGGCCGGCTGCCGCTATCTGAGGCCGGCTGCCGCTATCTGAGGCCGGCTGCCGCTATCTGAGGCCGGCTGCCGCTATCTGAGGCCGGCTGCCGCTATCTGAGGCCGGCCGCCGCTATCTGAGGCCGGCCGCCGCTATCTGAGGCCGGCCGCCGCTATCTGAGGCCGGCCGCCGCTATCTGAGGCCGGCCGCCGCTATCTGAGGCCGGCCGCCGCTATCTGAGGCCGGCCGCCGCTATCTGAGGCCGGCCGCCGCTATCTGAGGCCGGCCGCCGCTATCTGAGGCCGGCCGCCGCTATCTGAGGCCGGCCGCCGCTATCTGAGGCCGGCCGCCGCTATCTGAGGCCGGCCGCCGCTCTGTGAGGCCGGCCGCCGCTCTGTGAGGCCGGCCGCCGCTCTGTGAGGCCGGCCGCCGCTCTGTGAGGCCGGCCGCCGCTCTGTGAGGCCGGCCGCCGCTCTGTGAGGCCGGCCGCCGCTCTGTGAGGCCGGCCGCCGCTCTGTGAGGCCGGCCGCCGCTCTGTGAGGCCGGCCGCCGCTCTGTGAGGCCGGCCGCGCTCTGTGAGGCCGGCCGCCGCTCTGTGAGGCCGGCCGCCGCTCTGTGAGGCCGGCCGCCGCTCTGTGAGGCCGGCCGCCGCTCTGTGAGGCCGGCCGCCGCTCTGTGAGGCCGGCCGCCGCTCTGTGAGGCCGGCCGCCGCTCTGTGAGGCCGGCCGCCGCTCTGTGAGGCCGGCCGCCGCTCTGTGAGGCCGGCCGCCGCTCTGTGAGGCCGGCCGCCCCTCTGTGAGGCCGGCTGCCGTTCCGATCACTCTGCATTCTCTTATCAGACTGTAGAGTTTCTCTGACTGACCGGTTGAAAACAGCAGGTGGTTTAAGATCTTATGGCCAGAGGGTTTAGGGTGATGAACCATGGTAAATATGTCTGTCAGATGAGGGTTTAGGATGTTGAACCAATGCCTGTATGTCTGTCAGATGAGGGTTTAGGGTGTTGAACCTTGGCACCTGTATGTCTGTCAGATGAGGACATAAAGAAGACGTGCATCATTGAAACCCGTAGATGAGTCATCTAAATGCAGAGCGGAGGAGGTGGTATTGATTTGCCTGTATGCCTGGTGTCCTTGAGACTAGACATTCCTCTGAAATGTGTGTGATTTGTCTGGCTGTGTTTTTGTGGAGACTGGAGGCCTGTTCAAGCACTCTGGCCCTAGTCAAAGTGTCGCACTAAGTAGGCTTTGGTTTGGGAACCAGCCTGACTGATTCAAGTGCTTATTGAAGCGATTTATTGTAAAGCTTTGCCGGAGTTGTGTCCATATTCCTGGACTGTGGTAGAGAACCCATCCTGTAGAGAACCCATCCAGTAGAGAACCCACCTCTGTGGCTGTTGGTTTGGACGCATTAAGACCAGGGGAGGGCAGATATTTCAGCTCAGGGGCCACTGTGGTTGATACCGCTCTGGTTTCCTGGTTCTACATGTGACAACGGTGTGTGTGTGGAATGAGAGGTGTGTGTATTGGATGATGGAAAGTCTGACTGTAAATCAAAACCATTGACTCCACTCTTAAACTTACAAGCTTTATTTTGAAGGGAAGCTTTAGAGTTGCGACGCACACACACACACACACAGAGACTCATGGAAACCTGGACTTGTCTAGTAGTGTGTCTGCGGTCGGTGTAGAATGCCCCCCCCCATCATGTGGGAGCTGACAGGAACCTAACAGCAGCAGGAGGCTAACAGCAGCAGGAGGCTAACAGCAGCAGGAGGCTAACAGCAGCAGGAGGCTAACAGCAGCAGGAGGCTAACAGCAGCAGCAGGAGGCTAACAGCAGCAGGAGGCTAACAGCAGCAGGAGGCTAACAGCAGCAGGAGGCTAACAGCAGCAGGAGGCTAACAGCAGCAGGAGGCTAACAGCAGCAGCAGCAGGAGGAGGCTAACAGCAGCAGCAGCAGGAGGAGGCTAACAGCAGCAGCAGCAGGAGGAGGCTAACAGCAGCAGCAGCAGGAGGAGGCTAACAGCAGCAGCAGCAGGAGGAGGCTAACAGCAGCAGCAGCAGGAGGAGGAGGCTAACAGCAGCAGCAGCAGCAGGAGGAGGCTAACAGCAACAGCAGCAGCAGGGGGAGGCTAACAGCAGCAGCAGCAGGAGGAGGAGGCTAACAGCAGCAGCAGCAGCAGCAGGAGGAGGCTAACAGCAGCAGCAGGAGGAGGCTAACAGCAGCAGCAGGAGGAGGCTAACAGCAGCAGGAGGCTAACAGCAGCAGGAGGCTAACAGCAGCAGGAGGCTAATAGCAGCAGGAGGCTAACAGCAGCAGCAGCAGCAGGAGGAGGCTAACAGGAGCAGCAGCAGGAGGAGGCTAACAGCAGCAGCAGCAGGAGGAGGCTAACAGCAGCAGCAGCAGGAGGAGGCTAACAGCAGCAGCAGCAGGAGGAGGCTAACAGCAGCAGCAGCAGGAGGAGGCTAACAGCAGCAGCAGGGGGAGGCTAACAGCAGCAGCAGCAGGAGGAGGCTAACAGCAGCAGCAGCAGGAGGAGGAGGCTAACAGCAGCAGCAGCAGGAGGAGGAGGCTAACAGCAGCAGCAGCAGCAGCAGCAGGAGGAGGCTAACAGCAGCAGCAGGAGGAGGCTAACAGCAGCAGCAGGAGGAGGCTAACAGCAGCAGCAGGAGGAGGCTAACAGCAGCAGGAGGCTAACAGCAGCAGGAGGCTAATAGCAGCAGCAGCAGCAGGAGGAGGCTAACAGCAGCAGCAGGAGGAGGCTAACAGCAGCAGCAGGAGGAGGCTAACAGCAGCAGGAGGCTAACAGCAGCAGGAGGCTAACAGCAGCAGGAGGCTAATAGCAGCATGAGGCTAACAGCAGCAGGAGGCTAACAGCAGCAGGAGGCTAACAGCAGCAGGAGGCTAACAGCAGGAGGAGGCTAACAGCAGCAGCAGCAGGAGGCTAACAGCAGCAGGAGGCTAACAGCAGCAGCAGCAGGAGGCTAACAGCAGCAGCAGCAGGAGGCTAACAGCAGCAGCAGCAGGAGGCTAACAGCAGCAGCAGCAGGAGGCTAACAGCAGCAGGAGGCTAACAGCAGGAGGAGGCTAACTGTCCCTGCCCTACCTCAGCATCAAAGCCAAACTCTCCTGAGTCACAGTTCTTCATTAAACAGGCCAATAGGATACACGACCCGGGGCTGTATTTAACCTGCTTCCTGGAGAACTTATTTCTGTGGATTTGGACTCCACCCAAGTTATAACTCACATAAGCTTTAACGGGGGGGTTGATGTGTGATGTAACAGGAACTAGTGTCAATGTGGGGAGTATCATTGGTCCATGGTGTGTCTAGGCATCTCATTGGTCCATGGTGTGTCTAGGCATCTCATTGGTCCATGGTGTGTCTAGGCATCTCATTGGTCCATGGTGTGTCTAGGCATCTCATTGGTCCATGGTGTGTGTCTAGACATCTCATTGGTCTATGGTGTGTCTAGGCATCTCATTGGTCTATGGTGTGTCTAGGCATCTCATTGGTCCATGGTGTGTCTAGGCATCTCATTGGTCCATGGTGTGTGTCTAGACATCTCATTGGTCCAGTGTGTGTCTAGGCATCTCATTGGTCCATGGTGTGTCTAGGCATCTCATTGGTCCATGGTGTGTCTAGGCATCTCACTGGTCCATGGTGTGTCTAGGCATCTCATTGGTCCATGGTGTGTCTAGGCATCTCATTGGTCCATGGTGTGTCTAGGCATCTCATTGGTCTATGGTGTGTCTAGGCATCTCATTGGTCCATGGTGTGTCTAGACATCTCATTGGTCCATGGTGTGTCTAGGCATCTCATTGGTCCAGGGTGTGTCTAGGCGTCTCATTGGTCCATGGTGTGTCTAGGCGTCTCATTGGTCCATGGTGTGTCTAGGCGTCTCATTGGTCCATGGTGTGTCTAGGCGTCTCATTGGTCCATGGTGTGTTTAGGCATCTCATTGGTCCATGGTGTGTCTAGGCATCTCATTGGTCCAGGGTGTGTCTAGGCGTCTCATTGGTCCATGGTGTGTCTAGGCGTCTCATTGGTCCATGGTGTGTCTAGGCGTCTCATTGGTCCATGGTGTGTCTAGGCGTCTCATTGGTCCATGGTGTGTTTAGGCATCTCATTGGTCCATGGTGTGTATAGGCATCTCATTGGTCCATGGTGTGTCTAGGCATCTCATTGGTCCAGTGTGTGTCTAGGCATCTCATTGGTCCATGGTGTGTCTAGGCATCTCATTGGTCCATGGTGTGTGTCTAGACATCTCATTGGTCCATGGTGTGTGTCTAGACATCTCATTGGTCCAGTGTGTGTCTAGGCATCTCATTGGTCCATGGTGTGTCTAGACATCTCATTGGTCCAGTGTGTGTCTAGGCATCTCATTGGTCCAGTGTGTGTCTAGGCATCTCATTGGTCCATGGTGTGTCTAGACATCTCATTGGTCCAGTGTGTGTCTACACAACAGCATGACTCTTACATCTGTATTTTACTGCACCGCCAGCAGAAATACCAGCATAAATGACCAGTCAACATCTGCAGTTGATGCTTTACATAATGTTTCACATACTAATTTTCTTAAAAATTGTGAGATTAAAGGCTTTCTCTCAGTGTACATTGAAGTGCAATCTTTCCATGTTCTCTTTAGCAAGCAAGTTTATTTATATAGCACACTTCATACATAGAAGCAATTCAATGTGCTTTACAGAGGAAAATAATAATAATAAAATAATAAAATGCATGCATTTTAGATTTATAACAACCTGTAATGCTGAAGTGACGGCATATAGGGCTCCCCTGTGGGAGAACGCTGGGCAGAGCCATCTACAAAAAACCTGTTTACTGGCGAAAGGTCTTTAGAACCGTTCCATGTCTCTACTACCTGGCCCAGAAGTCTTTAGAACCGTTCCAGGTCTCTATTATCTGGCCCAGAAGTCTTTAGAACTTCAGATATTTAATATACATTACAGGTTTTCATGTATGCCATGTATTCGAATAAAAACAAATAAAAACATCAAGAGACGGGGGGGAGGGGGCTTTTCTATTCAGAACCACATATTCCAGACCAGCTCCAGTCAAGACCAGCTTTACCCCAGAACAACCTAGTCCAGCGCCCAGCTAGTTCTAGGGACCAGCCAATTATGATAGTAATGACAGCCCAGCTCATTCACTCTATACTTAAGTACACAGCTCCCCACCCAGTCCTATTGGGGACACATAAACACTTCTATATTAAGTACACAGCTCCCCACCCAGTCCTATTGGGGACACATAAACACTTCTATATTAAGTACACAGCTCCCCACCCAGTCCTATTGGGGACACATAAACACTTCTATATTAAGTACACAGCTCCCCACCCAGTCCTATTGGGGACACATAAACACTTCTATATTAAGTACACAGCTCCCCACCCAGTCCTATTGGGGACACATAAACACTTCTATATTAAGTACACAGCTCCCCACCCAGTCCTATTGGGGACACATAAACACTTCTATATTAAGTACACAGCTCCCCACCCAGTCCTATTGGGGACACATAAACACTTCTATATTAAGTACACAGCTCCCCACCCAGTCCTATTGGGGACACATAAACACTTCTATATTAAGTACACAGCTCCCCACCCAGTCCTATTGGGGACACATGAACACTTCTATATTAAGTACACAGCTCCCCACCCAGTCCTATTGGGGACACATGAACACTTCTATATTAAGTACACAGCTCCCCACCCAGTCCTATTGGGGACACATAAACACTTCTATATTAAGTACACAGCTCCCCACCCAGTCCTATTGGGGACACATGAACACTTCTATATTAAGTACACAGCTCCCCACCCAGTCCTATTGGGGACACATAAACACTTCTATATTAAGTACACAGCTCCCCACCCAGCCCTATTGGGGACACATCTATATTTCATTATGAACCATATAATTCAATAATCTTGTCTCTTTCTTCTGGATATATTAAACCAATGCCATTTAAAGGCAGCCATTGGACTGCTGTTTTTTTCTATGGCATGATGAGAAACAGTTGGTACTCCAGTCAGACTGGAGAATTGTGTGCATTTCCGTGTGGTAATTCATCTAACGTGACCGTGTTTTACATGTTCAGAGGACGTCATTAAGGAGTTTCCACCCACACACCCTAGGTGCTCAGCCTAAACAGGTCCACCTCTGTCATTAAGGAGTTTCCACCCACACACCCTGGGTGCTCAGCCTAAACAGGATCACCTCTGTTCCTGGATCAGTCACTTTTGCTGACGGAGGATGTTGTTGTGGATTTCTTGTGGTCTTCAGCACTGCACTTCAGTGAGGGCATGCCTCCCACAACAACATCATCTATGACTCCTGATGTTTCTTTGGCAGTTTTTAGCGCAGCAGGCCTTCCCTCTGCAGTTTTTACATACCGGTACTCTAATTGTAGCTCTCTAATTGTAGCTGTCTCATTACATACAGTATGAAGAAACTGTCTCCGGTATAACAATACAGTATGAAGAAACTGTCTCCGGTATAACAATACAGTATGAAGAAACTGTCTCCGGTATAACAATACAGTATGAAGAAACTGTCTCCGGTATAACAATACAGTATGAAGAAACTGTCTCCGGTATAACAATACAGTATGAAGAAACTGTCTCCGGTATAACAATACAGTATGAAGAAACTGTCTCCGGTATAACAATACAGTATGAAGAAACTGTCTCCGGTATAACAATACAGTATGAAGAAACTGTCTCCGGTATAACAATACAGTATGAAGAAACTGTCTCCGGTATAACAATACAGTATGAAGAAACTGTCTCCGGTATAACAATACAGTATGAAGAAACTGTCTCCGGTATAACAATACAGTATGAAGAAACTGTCTCCGGTATAACTCTTTCCATTTTTCAGCAGTTTTTCAGCAGTAATCTTTGACAGGTGGCTGTGGTATGTGATTCAGCAAATGATGGCTAAACATCATGCCTGTAATGTCTTCCTTGGGGTTTAGCCGTTACCTGGGTTTTACAGCCAGCAGATCTCCATTGATGACAAGAGCCAGGTTGTTGACTTCTCACTCAGAAGTCAACAACCTGGCAGTTTATTTATTTTGTCCAGTATGTAAGTAAATCCAGCAGGACCAACTCAAATACCAGATGTGAAAATACAGAAAACACAGTTTAAGAAATATTAAATGACAAAATATAAGCAGTTCAGTTGGAACATAAATCAATTGTCATATGTAATGAACACATTATGTCTGTGTGTCTGTGTCTGTGTGTGTGTTTCAAGGCCTGAATGTGATGTTTTATGTGTGTGTGTGTGTGTGTGTGTGTGTACATCTTCCTGTGTCTCTTCTGCATTTCACATCTGGTATTTGTGTTGGTCCTGCTGGATTTACTTACATACTGGTTCTGTTTTCTCCCTCTGTCATCTGCTCTGTGCCTGCAACCAGCCTCCACTGGGATAACAGCACATTTGTTTTTCTTTTTGAAACACCAAAAAGACAGATGGAGAAAGATAGAGGGAAAGAGTGAGGTAGGAAATAAGAAGAAAGAAATGGAGACAATGGCCAGAGTCTGGATCTAGTAAGGTCTCTCTCACTGGAGGGCAATGCTCTTCACTTATCACAATCATCATGTTAACCTTTACCCTTTCACCCCTAACCTATACTTCCTCTACAAGACACCACGCGGATGTCTGGCTTCATATCGGAAGTTGGGATTCCAGTGGGATTGGCTGAATCCATTGACTTGTCATTATGTAGAGAGATCACAGCTGGGTGTTTTGATGTGTGACAAATTCTGTTTTATAATGTCTTGTTTTAAAAATGTTTTCTTTTAAAGAAAGCTGAAGCTAGCTGCTGTATTGATGTTCTCCTGCTGAAGCTAGCTGCTGTAGTGATGTTCTCCTGCTGAAGCTAGCTGCTGTAGTGATGTTCTCCTGCTGAAGCCAGCTGCTGTAGTGATGTTCTCCTGCTGAAGCTAGCTGCTGTAGTGATGTTCTCCTGCTGAAGCTAGCTGCTGTAGTGATGTTCTCCTGCTGAAGCTAGCTGCTGTAGTGATGTTCTCCTGCTGAAGCTAGCTGCTGTAGTGATGTTCTCCTGCTGAAGCTAGCTGCTGTAGTGATGTTCTCCTGCTGAAGCTAGCTGCTGTAGTGATGTTCTCCTGCTGAAGCCAGCTGCTGTAGTGATGTTCTCCTGCTGAAGCTAGCTGCTGTAGTGATGTTCTCCTGCTGAAGCTAGCTGCTGTAGTGATGTTCTCCTGCTGAAGCTAGCTGCTGTAGTGATGTTCTCCTGCTGAAGCTAGCTGCTGTAGTGATGTTCTCCTGCTGAAGCTAGCTGCTGTAGTGATGTTCTCCTGCTGAAGCTAGCTGCTGTAGTGATGTTCTCCTGCTGAAGCTAGCTGCTGTAGTGATGTTCTCCTGCTGAAGCTAGCTGCTGTAGTGATGTTCTCCTGCTGAAGCTAGCTGCTGTAGTGATGTTCTCCTGCTGAAGCTAGCTGCTGTAGTGATGTTCTCCTGCTGAAGCTAGCTGCTGTAGTGATGTTCTCCTGCTGAAGCCAGCTGCTGTAGTGATGTTCTCCTGCTGAAGCTAGCTGCTGTAGTGATGTTCTCCTGCTGAAGCTAGCTGCTGTAGTGATGTTCTCCTGCTGAAGCTAGCTGCTGTAGTGATGTTCTCCTGCTGAAGCTAGCTGCTGTAGTGATGTTCTCCTGCTGAAGCCAGCTGCTGTAGTGATGTTCTCCTGCTGAAGCTAGCTGCTGTAGTGATGTTCTCCTGCTGAAGCCAGCTGCTGTAGTGATGTTCTCCTGCTGAAGCCAGCTGCTGTAGTGATGTTCTCCTGCTGAAGCTAGCTGCTGTAGTGATGTTCTCCTGCTGAAAGCCAGCTGCTGTAGTGATGTTCTCCTGCTGAAGCTATTGTATGTGTTCATCCTGTCCCTGCTAGTAGATGTTGTTTTCTGTCAGAATTGACATGTGGTGTTCGTGTTTCCACTGCTCTGGGACAGCAGGACTGAAAGGAGGAGGTTTGGTAACTGGTCACCAGGAGATGGAAGCATCAAATGCATCTAGGATATTTCCTGTTGAGCTCCTTCATTCCTTTGCTTCCTCCTGTCACAGTTGCTCTTGTTCCCTCTTGCTCCCCCTCATGCATAAGCTCCGGGTCTCAGTTATACACAGGAGCTAAATCTGCTAAACGTTTCAGAGTTTCTAAGTTTTATAGGCGAGTAAAACGATCTGCTAATATCAATAACTCAGTCAGTACCCAATTTCTCTTTTTTGAAGCACTGGTTCCTTTTTAGTTCACTATTTTTAACCAGCCCCTGTATAGTAGTACAGAAGTCTATAGGGAATAGAGTACCATTTGTCTGGCAAGAATGTCGTTCCTTAAGGAATGCTGTTGTGGTCCCAATGCTTGCTGTGATTGGCTCGTTGTCATGTTGGTCTTTGCAGCTATACCTAAACAAAAAAAGAGGGGAAAATGGGGTGAATGTTAGTAAGGCAGGAACTCTGATCTCCATCTGTAGCCCCGGCTGTGTTTATCTACCTGCTACATCCATCATGTCCTCTACAGTTATGGCAGACTGAAGAGATCAGACAGATACATTTTGTAAAAACCAAATAATTAAAATGTCCCACTTTCAGTAGGAGAGTATTGCATAAGTTCCTGGTATTCTGGCCGTGACGTCATTGTTTGATGAGTCGATTTTTGGGGGTGAGGTTTTTAGAGAATGGGGAGGGCTGCTGTCAGTCATTGCAAAACAGGATGTACGTTGTTTGACTGCCTGGCAGCGGGTGTGGTGTGTTTCTGTATTGGCCAAATCATGATCACTGAGGAAAAACATTGTGATCCCAAATAATGTCCTAAGAATCACAACTGCGTGCGTGAGTGCGCTCACGTATATTAACAGCAGCTGAGTAATGACTGTTTATCTGTTAACTAAAGCTTGCTGCCTCCACCTTGTTTGACATTATGACATACCACCATGATTACACCATGACAACCATGTATGTTTGACCACAAGTCATACAGTGACCCCATGTGAGGGTACAATGGAGGCAGACTGCTGCTGTCTGGAAGGAGATGTTGGTCTCCTAGTGGTCTGGCTTTGCTATGCCACATGAACATACCTTTATCATTGTTTTTTAATTCCTCTACAGCTCCATCTGCTGGCCACTTTATAATTGTTCCTTTGCTGATACAATACATTCCACTACAGTCACCTGTGTTTATCCGTGTTTCAATAAACATTTACGTTTTTATGTTTTAATAAACATTTACATTTTTACACTGCTGTCCCAGTAGTCTCACACTCTGACTCTGTTCTATACATGGAATCGTGTTCTGAGTCAGACGTGTTCTCTTTCTGGACCAGTTCCATGTATGTAGTACTGCTGAAGCAGCCCAAACCCGACCAGACCCAGCCTAGTCCCAGAAGAAGTCCAAGGCACCTCGGGTTCTAGCCTCGCTCAACCCAAATGACAGGCCTGCCAACCACCAGGAGCTAATTGTAGCATAGCATCCCCCTACTGGCTGGCTGGGTGTTTCCTCTGTTCACTCTCTCTAGGGAGAGAAGCTGTCATTACTCTGTGGATCTGTACGAATCTATGAAGCAATACTATTTATACTGTTGTAAATGCTATTTGATAATCACTGACAGCACAAAGCAATTTATTTCAATCAGTTTTTGTTCCAGTTTGGAAAAATGCAAAATGTGTAATTGTCCCAGAGGAGAAAATAAACAGTAAAATCCAATTGTATTCTTGCCTCGATGTGAAATAGTTCCTTATGTTTGTTTCTGATAAAAATATGGTTTTCCACAACATGGATATCAGCGGGACAGAAAATACCAATGGAATCCATTTTGTTCCGGATTGGAAAGCTGTCCTATTTGGGGTGAACACTAGCGCGTGGCTAACACACAACTTGTCTGCATTTGTCCAGGGAAACGCCTTGCACCAGCTATGCTGCTATAACTCTAGGCCTGTGCTATAACTCTAGGCCTGTGCTATAACTCTAGGCCTGTGCTATAACTCTAGGCCTGTGCTATAACTCTAGGCCTGTGCTATAACAGTTGTTTTGATAAACAGCCCAGATATTCATGGTTCTGGAAGTACTCCTTGTAGTTGGTACCGATCTCAGAAGAAGAGATCCACTAGAGAACCACCTCATTATAAACTGAACCTCTCAAATAAGACCCACATGGCTGTCTGGGCTATCTGGGGTTGGATGAACTTGCTGGAAGTTGCGGAACAGCCTCAAGCACTAAGCTGTTTGTGTTTAAATGGCTTCCCAGAATAGCTGCACTTACCTCATGGTAGTGCTTAGAAATGCTTACTTTTATGTTTTTAATGTTACTGAATACATGTTACTGAACCCTAGAAAAAACAAGCATAATGTAACTCAGCTTAATGCGAGTACTCAACCTAGTATTAGTACTCAACCCAGTATTAGTACTCAACCCAGTATTAGTACTCGGCCTAATGTGAGTACTCAACCTAGTATTAGTAATCAACCCAGTATTAGAACTCAGCCTAATGCGAGAACTCAACCTAGTATTAGTACTCAACCCAGTATTAGTACTCAGCTTAATGCGAGTATTCAACCCAGTACTAGTACTCAACCCAGTATTAGTACTCTTCCTAATGCGAGTAGTCAACCCAGTATTAGTACTCAACCTAGTATTAGTACTCAACCCAGTATTAGTATGCATCCTGATGCGAGTACTCAACCCAGTATTAGTACTCATCCTAATGTGAGTACCCAACCCAGTATTAGTACTCAACCAAGTATTAGTACTCAGACTAATGTGAGTACCCAACCCAGTATTAGTACTTGTTGGAGCCAGATTGTATGCATTTGTATTTCTTAGTTTATTACAAGCAAAAATAAGAGTTATTATAATTTGTAGCAATATTTGTGTTTCTATTTTTGTTCTTAATTTGATGAACCTTGGGACTGGAGTTACGGGGAATAGTAGCCGGAATACGGCGACCCCCCCGCCTGGGTAGACTTATGACGTCACCTTATCAGGTTAATGAAGTGATGAAATACAGCTGTGGGTTTTTGGATATGGAGAGGAGAGAGGTGGATGGAGAGACAGTTTTAGTAACGTAGAGTTTTGCACATCCTGGTATGTTATCATTTAACATTTAAAAGAGTCAACCACGGAGAAATCAATACAATAAAACACCAAACAATAGACTCAACGGATCTCCGCGAGTGCTTATTTCACCCTACGAGTCACTATACAATCCACCTACCAACAGCGGCTAATGATATTGGAGGAGGAAAGAAGCCGCTGAAAGAGTACTCAACCCAGTATTAGTACTCATCCTAATGTGAGTACCCAACCCAGTATTAGTACTCAACCCAGTATTAGTACTCATCCTAATTCGAGTACTCAACCCAGTATTAGTACTCAACCTAGTATTAGTACTCACCCCAGTATTAGTACTCATCCTGATGCGAGTACTCAACCCAGTATTGGTACTCATCCTAGTGTGAGTACCCAACCCAGTATTAGTACTCAACCAAGTATTAGTACTCAGACTAATGTGAGTACCCAACCCAGTATTAGTACTAAACCCAGTATTAGTACTCATCCTAATGTGAGTACCCAACCCAGTATTAGTACTCAACCCAGTATTAGTACTCAACCCAGTATTAGTACTCAGACTAATGCGGGTACTCAACCCAGTATTAGTACTCATCCGTTCTGTCCTAACCAGTGTAGAGAGATGTCATCCAATCGGTCTCCTTAGTGTCCCCATAGTCTCCTCTTAGTGTCCCCATAGTGTCACCTTAGTGTCTCCATAGTCTCCCCTTAGTGTCCCCATAGTGTCCCCATAGTGTCCCCTTAGTGTCCCCATAGTGTCCCCTTAGTGTCACCTTAGTGTCTCCATAGTCTCCCCTTAGTGTCCCCATAGTGTCCCCATAGTGTCCCCTTAGTCTCCCCATAGTGTCCCCTTAGTCTCCCCATAGTGTCCCTTTAGTGTCCCCATAGTCTCCCCTTAGTGTCCCAATAGTGTCCCCATAGTGTCCTCTTAGTGTCCCCTTAGTGTCACCTTAGTGTCTCCATAGTCTCCCCATAGTGTGTCCCCTTAGTGTGTCCCCTTAGTGTGTCCCCACAGTGTCCCCCTAGTGTCCTCTTAGTGTCCCCATAGTCTCCCCTTAGTGTCCCCATAGTCTCCTCTTAGTGTCCCCTTAGTGTCCCCATAGTGTCACCTTAGTGTCCCCATAGTGTCCTCTTAGTGTCCCCTTAGTGTCACCTTAGTGCCTACATAGTCTCCCCTTAGTGTCCCCATAGTGTCACCTTAGTGTCCCCATAGTGTCCTCTTAGTGTCACCTTAGTGCCTACATAGTGTCCCCTTAGTGTCCCCATAGTGTCCCCTTAGTCTCCCCATAGTGTCGCTTTAGTGTCCCCATAGTCTCCCCATAGTCTCCTTAGTGTCCCCTTAGTCTCCCCATAGTGTCCCTTTAGTCTCCCCATAGTGTCCCCATAGTCTCCCCATAGTCTCCCCTTAGTGTCCCCATAGTCTCCCCTTAGTGTCCCCTTAGTCTCCCCATAGTGTCCCCATAGTGTCACCTTAGTGTCCCCATAGTGTCCCCTTAGTGTCCCCTTAGTGTCCCCTTAGTGTCCCCATAGTGTCCCCATAGTGTCACCTTAGTGTCCCCATAGTGTCACCTTAGTGTCACCTTAGTGTCCCCTTACTTCTCAGTACTCAGATGTCGTCCCGGGACCTTCCCCACCGGTTACCACCGGCAACCAGCCGCACCCAGAGTGGAGCATCACTCCAAATATAACTACAATTAAAGAAAATCATTCAGGATTTTTAAGAAGTTTTAAGTTTTGTTTAAGTAGTTGTGTAGAGGTACTGTGACCCTGTGACAGACCTCATATCTGGGGACATACCTCATTATGTGTTTACAGAGGTGCAGCCAGAAACCTCACAGAGGAAAGCAGAGAGGATGATGGGAAACCCTGCTTCTGGAGCACAGTCAAAAATAGTGTTTTTCTGGAAGGCCAACAGACTTGAACTGTGGTGTAACATAATCCCTGTATAAATCTGAGAGAAGCAGAGTAGAACAGCCCACATGGTTGAACTGCATAGTTGAACTCTGTAGAAACGGATACAGCTGTGGTGATGGCTGGGTGTAGTTATGAAACTCACCATGAGAGGGCAATGATAGAGTTCCCAATACACAACCCAATTCAAAACCCCACTACTGTAAAACGCCTAATTCTGACTAATGTGTTCCTACAGCACCCTCTAACACTAAGACAAATCTACCCTAACCCTACAGTGGCTCTTCAAAGCATTGAAAAAGAATGTAGCTAGAATGTTGGACTCTGGGAAGGGTTTTATTTTGTGTGTCAGTGGAGCTGATGTTATCCTGTGTGTGTCGGTGGAGCTGATGTTATCCTGTGTGTCAGTGGAGCTGATGTTATCCTGTGTGTGTCGGTGGAGCTGATGTTATCCTGTGTGTCAGTGGAGCTGATGTTATCCTGTGTGTGTCGGTGGAGCTGATGTTATCCTGTGTGTCAGTGGAGCTGATGTTATCTTATGTGTCAGTGGAGCTGATGTTATCCTGTGTGTCAGTGGAGCTGATGTTATTCTACCTCTGTTTTAGATGGAGCAGCTGTCGGACGAGGAGCTTGACCACACTGAGGGAGGCGATGAGGAGGACAGTGATGAGGAGGACCAGGATCTGGACCAGATGTTTGGAGCCTGGCTGGGGGAGCTGGATAAACTCACACAGGTCAGATGTTTGCCCAGAGCGGTCACAGAGCGGTACTGTTTGCCCAGAGTGGTCACAGAGCGGTACTGTTTGCCCAGAGCGGTCACAGAGCGGTACTGTTTGCCCAGAGCGGTCACAGAGCGGTACTGTTTGCACAGAGCGGTCACAGAGCGGTACTGTTTGCACAGAGCGGTCACAGAGCGGTACTGTTTGCCCAGAGCGGTCACAGAGCGGTACTGTTTGCACAGAGCGGTCACAGAGCGGTACTGTTTGCACAGAGCGGTACTGTTTGCCCAGAGCGGTCACAGAGCGGTACTGTTTGCACAGAGCGGTACTGTTTGCCCAGAGCGGTCACAGAGCGGTACTGTTTGCACAGAGCCATAACAATTCTTTTGATAACACATTTGATAAAACATTCTGTTTAATCTGACTAGCAGAAAAACGTACAAATAATGAAATCTCAGTGACCTTAATCTGTAAAACCTCTAAGGGTGACCCCTTTAATCTAATTAACTGACCATATTTATGGGACCAGATTCTTTTTAACTCAATGAGTTTTACCCTTTAACTGCCTTGTTTCAGCCATCGATCATTATTATAATAGTGTCTATGGTCATAGTTTGTGGTGTCCTCTTGGATTCATCTCTACTCTTCTGTTTCATCTCCAGAGTCTGGATGATGGGAAACCAGAAGTAGTTCAGAAGGCTCCTCAGAAAGCCCCTCTAAGACAGGAGACCAACATGGCCAACTTCTGCAACCGCTTCTCCATATACAACATAAATGGTTGGTTCACTATAACTTCTCCATATACATCAGTAGGTTCACTATAACTTCTCCATATACATCAGTAGGTTCACTATAACTTCTCCATATACATCAGTAGGTTCACTATAACTTCTCCATATACAACAGTAGGTTCACTAACTTCTCCATATACAACAGTAGGTTCACTAACTTCTCCATATACATCAGTAGGTTCACTATAACTTCTCCATATACAACAGTAGGTTCACTAACTTCTCTATATACATCAGTAGGTTCACTATAACTTCTCCATATACAACAGTAGGTTCACTAACTTCTCCATATACAACAGTAGGTTCACTAACTTCTCCATATACAACAGTAGGTTCACTATAACTTCTCCATATACATCAGTAGGTTCACTATAACTTCTCCATATACATCAGTAGGTTCACTATAACTTCTCCATATACAACATAAATGGTTGGTTCACTATAACTTCTCCATATACAACAGTAGGTTCACTATAACTTCTCCATATACAACAGTAGGTTCACTATAACTTCTCCATATACATCAGTAGGTTCACTATAACTTCTCCATATACATCAGTAGGTTCACTATAACATCTCCATATACAACAGTAGGTTCACTATAACTTCTCCATATACATCAGTAGGTTCACTATAACATCTCCTCCATATACATCAGTAGGTTCACTATAACATCTCCATATACATCAGTAGGTTCACTATAACTTCTCCATATACAACAGTAGGTTCACTATAACTTCTCCATATACATCAGTAGGTTCACTATAACTTCTCCATATACAACAGTAGGTTCACTATAACTTCTCCATATACATCAGTAGGTTCACTATAACTTCTCCATATACATCAGTAGGTTCACTATAACTTCTCCATATACAACAGTAGGTTCACTAACTTCTCCATATACATCAGTAGGTTCACTATAACTTCTCCATATACATCAGTAGGTTCACTATAACTTCTCCATATACAACAGTAGGTTCACTATAACTTCTCTATATACATCAGTAGGTTCACTATGACTTCTCCATATACATCAGTAGGTTCACTATAACTTCTCCATATACATCAGTAGGTTCACTATAACTTCTCCATATACAACAGTACGTTCACTATAACTTCTCCATATACATCAGTAGGTTCACTATAACTTCTCCATATACAACAGTAGGTTCACTATAACTTATCTATATACAACAGTAGGTTCACTATAACTTCTCCATATACATCAGTAGGTTCACTATAACTTCTCCATATACAACAGTAGGTTCACTATAACTTCTCCATATACATCAGTAGGTTCACTATAACTTCTCCATATACATCAGTAGGTTCACTATAACTTCTCTATATACAACAGTAGGTTCACTATAACTTCTCTATATACAACAGTAGGTTCACTATAACTTCTCTATATACAACAGTAGGTTCACTATAACTTCTCCATATACAACAGTAGGTTCACTATAACTTCTCCATATACATCAGTAGGTTCACTATAACTTCTCCATATACATCAGTAGGTTCACTATAACTTCTCCATATACAACAGTAGGTTCACTATAACTTCTCTATATACAACAGTAGGTTCACTATAACTTCTCCATATACATCAGTAGGTTCACTATAACTTCTCTATATACAACAGTAGGTTCACTAAACCTTCTCCATATACATCAGTAGGTTCACTATAACTTATCTATATACAACAGTAGGTTCACTATAACTTCTCCATATACATCAGTAGGTTCACTATAACTTCTCCATATACAACAGTAGGTTCACTATAACTTCTCCATATACATCAGTAGGTTCACTATAACTTCTCCATATACATCAGTAGGTTCACTATAACTTCTCTATATACAACAGTAGGTTCACTATAACTTCTCTATATACAACAGTAGGTTCACTATAACTTCTCTATATACAACAGTAGGTTCACTATAACTTCTCCATATACAACAGTAGGTTCACTATAACTTCTCTATATACAACAGTAGGTTCACTATAACTACTCCATATACAACAGTAGGTTCACTATAACTTCTCCATATACATCAGTAGGTTCACTATAACTTCTCCATATACATCAGTAGGTTCACTATAACTTCTCTATATACAACAGTAGGTTCACTATAACTTCTCTATATACAACAGTAGGTTCACTATAACTTCTCCATATACAACAGTAGGTTCACTATAACTTCTCCATATACATCAGTAGGTTCACTATAACTTCTCCATATACATCAGTAGGTTCACTATAACTTCTCCATATACATCAGTAGGTTCACTATAACTTCTCCATATACATCAGTAGGTTCACTATAACTTCTCTATATACAACAGTAGGTTCACTATAACTTCTCCATATACATCAGTAGGTTCACTATAACTTCTCCATATACATCAGTAGGTTCACTATAACTTCTCCATATACATCAGTAGGTTCACTATAACTTCTCCATATACATCAGTAGGTTCACTATAACATCTCCATATACAACAGTAGGTTCACTATAACTTCTCCATATACATCAGTAGGTTCACTATAACATCTCCTCCATATACATCAGTAGGTTCACTATAACATCTCCATATACATCAGTAGGTTCACTATAACTTCTCCATATACAACAGTAGGTTCACTATAACTTCTCCATATACATCAGTAGGTTCACTATAACTTCTCCATATACAACAGTAGGTTCACTATAACTTCTCCATATACATCAGTAGGTTCACTATAACTTCTCCATATACATCAGTAGGTTCACTATAACTTCTCCATATACAACAGTAGGTTCACTAACTTCTCCATATACATCAGTAGGTTCACTATAACTTCTCCATATACATCAGTAGGTTCACTATAACTTCTCCATATACAACAGTAGGTTCACTATAACTTCTCTATATACATCAGTAGGTTCACTATGACTTCTCCATATACATCAGTAGGTTCACTATATAACTTCTCCATATACATCAGTAGGTTCACTATAACTTCTCCATATACAACAGTACGTTCACTATAACTTCTCCATATACATCAGTAGGTTCACTATAACTTCTCCATATACAACAGTAGGTTCACTATAACTTATCTATATACAACAGTAGGTTCACTATAACTTCTCCATATACATCAGTAGGTTCACTATAACTTCTCCATATACAACAGTAGGTTCACTATAACTTCTCCATATACATAGGTTCACTATAACATATCAGTAGGTTCACTATAACTTCTCTATATACAACAGTAGGTTCACTATAACTCCATATACATCAGTAGGTTCACTATAACTTCTCCAACATAGGTTCACTATAACATATACAACAGTAGGTTCACTATAACTTCTCTATATACAACAGTAGGTTCACTATAACTTCTCCATATACATAACAGTAGGTTCACTATAACTTCTCCAACAGTATTCACATCAGTAGGTTCACTATAACTTCTCTATACAACAGTAGGTTCACTATAACTTCTCCATATACATCAGTAGGTTCACTATAACTTCTCCATATACAACAGTACACTATAACAGTAGGTTCACTATAACTTCTCTATATACAACAGTAGGTTCACTATAACTTCTCCATATATACAACAGGTTCACTATAACTTCTCCATATACAACTAGGTTCACTATAACTTCTCCATATACAACAGTAGGTTCACTATAACTTCTCCATATACAAAAGTAGGTTCACTATAACTTCTCCATATACATCAGTAGGTTCACTATAACTTCTCCATATACATCAGTAGGTTCACTATAACTTCTCCATATACATCAGTAGGTTCACGAATAACTTCTCTATATACAACAGTAGGTTCACTATAACTTCTCCATATACATCAGTAGGTTCACTATAACTTCTCTATATACAACAGTAGGTTCACTATAACTTCTCTATATACAACAGTAGGTTCACTATAACTTCTCTATATACAGCAGTCGGTTCACTATAACTTCTCTATATACAACAGTAGGTTCACTATAACTTCTCTATATACATCAGTAGGTTCACTATAACTTCTCCATATACATCAGTAGGTTCACTATAACTTATCTATATACAACAGTAGGTTCACTATAACTTCTCCATATACAACAGTAGGTTCACTATAACTTCTCCATATACAACAGTAGGTTCACTATAACATCTCCATATACAACAGTAGGTTCACTATAACTTCTCCATATACATCAGTAGGTTCACTATAACATCTCCTCCATATACATCAGTAGGTTCACTATAACATCTCCATATACATCAGTAGGTTCACTATAACATCTCCATATACAACAGTAGGTTCACTATAACTTCTCCATATACAACAGTAGGTTCACTATAACTTCTCGATATACATCAGTAGGTTCACTATAACTTCTCCATATACATCAGTAGGTTCACTATAACTTCTCTATATACAACAGTAGGTTCACTATAACTTCTCTATATACAACAGTAGGTTCACTATAACTTCTCTATATACAGCAGTCGGTTCACTATAACATCTCCATCATCATATTCACAAACATCTCCATATACAACAGTAGGTTCACTATAACTTCTCCATATACATCAGTAGGTTCACTATAACTTCTATACATCAGTAGGTTCACTATAACATATACATCAGTAGGTTCACTATAACTTCTCTATCTTCATATAACATATACAACAGTAGGTTCACTATAACTTCTCTATATACAGCAGTCGGTTCACTATAACTTCTCCATATACAACAGTAGGTTCACTATAACATCTCCATATACAACAGTAGGTTCACTATAACTTCTCCATATACATCAGTAGGTTCACTATAACATCTCCTCCATATACATCAGTAGGTTCACTATAACATCTCCATATACATCAGTAGGTTCACTATAACATCTCCATATACAACAGTAGGTTCACTATAACTTCTCCATATACAACAGTAGGTTCACTATAACTTCTCGATATACATCAGTAGGTTCACTATAACTTCTCCATATACAACAGTAGGTTCACTATAACATCTCCATATACATCAGTAGGTTCACTATAACTTCTCTATATACAACAGTAGGTTCACTATGACTTCTCTATATACAACAGTAGGTTCACTATGACTTCTCTATATACATCAGTAGGTTCACTATAACTTCTCCATATACAACAGTAGGTTCACTATAACATCTTCATATACAACAGTAGGTTCACTAACTTCTCCATATACATCAGTAGGTTCACTATAACTTCTCCATATACATCAGTAGGTTCACTATAACTTCTCCATACATAATATTACACTACTGATGGCTGTGTTGTTGTTGCTAATATTTCTGTGTTTGTGTTTTTTCCTCCAGAGGCTCTGAACCAGGGCGGGGACTCTGTGGACCTGGATGCTCTTATGGCTGATCTGTGTTCCATAGAACAGGAGCTGAGCACAATAGGAGGCAAGCCAAGACCAGGAGACGGTAAAGTCCGCCAGAAACCTCCCGCCGGGCGCAGCAGCAAGGGGCATGGGGGCGGAGCAGGTGGCAGTGGTGGTGGCACCTCCAGCAGCGGGGGCAGCACCTCCAGCAGTACCCGTGCGTCTCCTGCCTCCACAGTGGCTGCTCGCCACAGTCGCCCCTTGGCGTCGAACCTTTCCCTGGACGACATCACGGCTCAGCTGGAGCAGGCCTCCCTCAGCATGGACGAGGCGGCCCGGCAGAGCTCCCACTCCTTGGCCAGTGCTTCCCCCTCTTACTCCTCTTCCACATTCCGGAGGCCCGTCTCCCACCACCACAGCCACCGGCGGACGGGGTCGGTTGGGACCGTGAGCGAACACGAGGTGCGCTCCATAGGCCACTCCTCTCGGTCTTCTGTGAACTCTGCGTCGGCCAGCAGCATGGACTCTCTGGAAAGTGTCCTTAGGCCCTCAGATGAGGACGGGGCCACGCCTACAACACACGGGCCCAATCAGGGCCCACCAAGTACAGAGGTAGGCTACAGACTGCTAATCCCTGGTCTGCACACAAGGATTCAAGTAGAGATTTACTGCCAATGACACACATCTGACCAAATGTCCACTGACAGATACTCTAGTGTAAAGGTTATTTAGGATAATGTAGGGTATGGGTTATTTAGGGTAATGTAGAGTATGGGTTATTTAGGATAATGTAGGGTATGGGTTATTTAGGATAATGTAGAGTATGGGTTATTTAGGATAATGTAGAGTATGGGTTATTTAGGATAATGTAGAGTATGGGTTATTTGGGATAATGTAGGGTATGGGTCATTTAGGATAATGTAGGGTATGGGTTATTTAGGGTAATGTAGAGTATGGGTTATTTAGGATAATGTAGAGTATGGGTTATTTAGGATAATGTAGAGTATGGGTTATTTGAGATAATGTAGGGTATGGGTTATTTAGGATAATGTAGAGTATGGGTCATTTAGGGTAATGTAGAGTATGGGTCATTTAGGATAATGTAGAGTATGGGTCATTTAGGGTAATGTAGAGTATGGGTCATTTAGGGTAATGTAGATTATTGGTTATTTAGGATAATGTAGTGTTTAGAGCTGTTTGGAATAATGTAGGGTATAGTGGGTATAATGTAGGGTATAGTGGGTATAATGTAGGGTATAGTGGCTATATTGTAGGGTATAGTGGGTATATTGTAGGGTATAGTGGGATAATGTAGGGTATATTGGGATAATGTAGTGTATAGTGGGTATAATGTAGGGTATAGTGGGTATAATGTAGGGTATAGTGGGTATAATGTAGGGTATAGTGGGATAATGTAGGGGATAGTGGGGTAATGTAGAGTATAGTCGGATAATGTAGGGTATAGTGGGTATAATGTAGGGTGTAGTGGGATAATGTAGGGTAGAGTGGGTATAATGTAGGGTATAGTGGTATAATGTAGGGTGTAGTGGGATAATGTAGGGTAGAGTGGGTATAATGTAGGGTATAGTGGTATAATGTAGGGTATAGTGGGATAAAGTAGGGTATAGTGGGTATAATGTAGGGTATAGTGGGATAATGTAGGGTATAGTGGGTTTAATGTAGGGTATAGTGGGTATAATGTAGGGTATAGTGGGGTAATGTAGGGGATCATGTAGGGGATAATGTAGGGTATAGTGGGTATATTGTAGGGTATAGTGGGTATAATGTAGGGTATAGTGGGTATAATGTAGGGTATAGTGGGTATAATGTAGGGTATAGTGGGTATAATGTAGGGTATAGTGGGATAATGTAGGGGCTAGTGGGGTAATGTAGGGTATAGTCGGATAATGTAGAGTATAGTGGGTATAATGTAGGGTGTAGTGGGATAATGTAGGGTATAATGTAGGGTATAGTGGGATAATGTAGGGTATAGAGGGTATAGTGGGTATAATGTAGGGTATAGTGGGTATAATGTAGGGTATAATGTAGGGTATAGTGGGTATAATGTAGGGTATAGTGGGTATAATGTAGGGTATAGAGGGTATAATGTAGGGTATAGTGGGTATAATGTAGGGTATAGTGGGATAATGTAGGGTATAGAGGGTATAGTGGGTATAATGTAGGGTATAGTGGGTATAATGTAGGGTATAGTGGGATAATGTAGGGTATAGTGGGATAATGTAGGGTATAGAGGGTATAGTGGGTATAATGTAGGGTATAGTGGGTATAATGTAGGGTATAATGTAGGGTATAGTGGGTATAATGTAGGGTATAATGTAGGGTATAGTGGGTATAATGTATGTGTATCTCTTCTCTCCAGTGGTCCTCAGATGTTTCACTCACACTGTTGCTCAATGTCTTTTGCTCTTCCCCTCCTCTTCCCCTCCTCCTCATCTCCTCTCCCCCTCCTCCACATCTCCTCTCCCCCTCTTCTTCATCTCCTCTCCCCTCTTCTTCATCTCCTCTCCCCCTCTTCTTCATCTCCTCTCCCCCTCTTCCCCTCACCTCCCCCTCTTCTTCATCTCCTCTACTCCTCTTCTTCATCTCCTCTACCCCTCTTCTTCATTTCCTCTCCCCCTCTTCTTCATCTCCTCTCCCCCTCTTCTTCATCTCCTCTCCCCCTCTTCTTCATCTCCTCTACTCCTCTTCTTCATCTCCTCTCCCCCTCTTCTTCATATCCTCTACCCCTCTTCATCATATCCTCTACCACTCTTCTTCATCTCCTCTCCCCCTCTTCTTCATCTCCTCTCCCACTCTTCTTCATCTCCTCTCCCCCTCTTCTTCATCTCCTCTACCACTCTTCTTCATCTCCTCTACCACTCTTCTTCATCTCCTCTACTCCTCTTCTTCATCTTCTCTCACCCTCTTCCCCTCACCTCCCCCTCTTCTTCATCTCCTCTACTCCTCTTTGTCATCTCCTCTACCCCTCTTCCCCTCACCTCCCCCTCTTCTTCATCTCCTCTCCCCCTCCTCCTCATCTCCTCTCCCCCTCTTCTTCATCTCCTCTCCCCCTCTTCTTCATCTCCTCTCTTCTTCACCTCCTCTCCCCCTCTTCTTCATCTCCTCTACCCCTCTACCCCTCTTCCCCTCACCTCCCCCTCTTCTTCATCTCCTCTACTCCTCTTCTTCATCTCCTCTACCCCTCTTCTTCATTTCCTCTCCCCCTCTTCTTCATCTCCTCTCCCCCTCTTCTTCATTTCCTCTCCCCCTATTCTTCATCTCTTCTCCCCCTCCTCCTCATCTCCTCTCCCCCTCTTCTTCATATCCTCTACCCCTCTTCTTCATATCCTCTACCACTCTTCTTCATCTCCTCTACCACTCTTCTTCATCTCCTCTATCACTCTTCTTCATCTCCTCTCCCACTCTTATTCATCTCCTCTCCCCCTCTTCTTCATCTCCTCTACCACTCTTCTTCATCTCCTCTCCCCCTCTTCTTCATCTCCTCTACCACTCTTCTTCATCTCCTCTACCACTCTTCTTCATCTCCTCTACTCCTCTTCTTCATCTTCTCTCACCCTCTTCCCCTCACCTCCCCCTCTTCTTCATCTCCTCTCCCACTCTTCTTCCCCTCACCTCCCCCTCTTCTTCATCTCCTCTCCCACTCTTCTTCATCTCCTCTCCCCCTCTTCTTCATCTCCTCTACCACTCTTCTTCATCTCCTCTACCACTCTTCTTCATCTCCTCTACCACTCTTCTTCATCTCCTCTACCACTCTTCTTCATCTCCTCTACCACTCTTCTTCATCTCCTCTACTCCTCTTCTTCATCTTCTCTCACCCTCTTCCCCTCACCTCCCCCTCTTCTTCATCTCCTCTACTCCTCTTCTTCATCTTCTCTCCCACTCTTCTTCATCTCCTCTCCCCCTCTTCTTCATCTCCTCTACCACTCTTCTTCATCTCCTCTACCACTCTTCTTCATCTCCTCTACTCCTCTTCTTCATCTTCTCTCACCCTCTTCCCCTCACCTCCCCCTCTTCTTCATCTCCTCTACCACTCTTCTTCATCTCCTCTACCACTCTTCTTCATCTCCTCTACTCCTCTTCTTCATCTCCTCTACCACTCTTCTTCATCTCCTCTACTCCTCTTCTTCATCTTCTCTCACCCTCTTCCCCTCACCTCCCCCTCTTCTTCATCTCCTCTACTCCTCTTCTTCATCTCCTCTCCCACTCTTCTTCATCTCCTCTCCCCCTCTTCTTCATCTCCTCTACCACTCTTCTTCATCTCCTCTACCACTCTTCTTCATCTCCTCTACTCCTCTTCTTCATCTTCTCTCACCCTCTTCCCCTCACCTCCCCCTCTTCTTCATCTCCTCTACTCCTCTTTGTCATCTCCTCTACCCCTCTTCCCCTCACCTCCCCCTCTTCTTCATCTCCTCTCCCCCTCCTCCTCATCTCCTCTCCCCCTCTTCTTCATCTCCTCTCCCCCTCTTCTTCATCTCCTCTCTTCTTCACCTCCTCTCCCCCTCTTCTTCATCTCCTCTACCCCTCTTCCCCTCACCTCCCCCTCTTCTTCATCTCCTCTACTCCTCTTCTTCATCTCCTCTCCCCCTCTTCTTCATCTCCTCTCCCCCTCTTCTTCATCTCCTCTCCCCCTCTTATTCATCTCCTCTCTTCTTCACCTCCTCTCCCCCTCTTCTTCATCTCCTCTACCCCTCTTCCCCTCACCTCCCCCTCTTCTTCATCTCCTCTACTCCTCTTCTTCATCTCCTCTACCCCTCTTCTTCATCTTCTCTCCCCCTCTATTGTACCAGTAGTACTGCATGTATGTAGTGTAGTTTAGTACCAGTAGTACTGAATGTATGTAGTGTAGTACCAGTAATAATACATGTATGTAGTCTAGTACCAGTAGTACTGCATGTATGTAGTGTAGTACCAGTAGTACTGCATGTATGTAGTGTAGTACCAGTAATAATACATGTATGTAGTCTAGTACCAGTAGTACTGCATGTATGTAGTGTAGTACCAGTAGTACTGCATGTATGTAGTCTAATACCAGTAGTACTGCATGTATGTAGTCTAGTACCAGTAGCACTGCATGTATGTAGTGTAGTACCAGTAATAATTCATGTATGTAGTCTAGTACCAGTAGTACTGCATTTATGTAGTCTAGTACCAGTAGTACTGCATGTATGTAGTGTAGTACCAGTAGTACTGCATGTATGTAGTGTAGTACCAGTAGTACTGCATGTATGTAGTGTAGTACCAGTAGTACTGCATGTATGTAGTGTAGTACCAGTAGTACTGCATGTATGTAGTCTAGTACCAGTAGTACTGCATGTATGTAGTCTAGTACCAGTAGTACTGCATGTATGTAGTCTAGTACCAGTAGTACTGCATGTATGTAGTCTAGTACCAGTAGTACTGCATGTATGTAGTGTAGTACCAGTAGTACTGCATGTATGTAGTCTAGTACCTGTAGTACAGAAGCCAGACTGCCCACAAATGTGTGACTGAATTGCTTTAGTTGCAGAATGAGGAATTAAACGATGCTTACCTTTGGAATATGTTCTACAGCAATTGGTTTTCATCGTTCACATTAATCACACTTTTTAATCATATTACTCCTTACTCATGAACTTTTTTGCTTTTTAATCTTCACCACACCTGTATCCTCTAAGCTTTCACAAACGGAGATTCAAATGAACAATTTGTAAGAACTGCCAATAAGTGATTTCCCTGTTTTCCTCTCTTTTCTGCTCCAAGCACTCCTATCTGGACAGGGAAACCTCCCTGATTCTGAAAAATATAGCAGGAAAACCCTCTCACTTGCTGACCAAGGTGACTCCTCCCACTTTGCTTGTCTCTGCTCTTATTCGTTCTGCATCAGGTGCTCTGTCATTAGTGGCGTTTTAACCACACCTCCATGCAAGGATAATAGATCTATAGAAGTCAGGGTTTATCAGGTATTTTGTGTGATTGATCTATAGGCCTCTAGCCTGCTCCTCTATAGCCTGCTCCTCTAGCCTGCTCCTCTATAGCCTCCTCCTCTAGCCTGCTCCTCTAGCCTGCTCCTCTATAGCCTCCTCCTCTAGCCTGCTCCTCTAGCCTGCTCCTCTATAGCTTGCGCCTCTAGCCTGCGCCTCTAGCCTGCTCCTCTAGCCTGCTCCTCTATAGCCTCCTCCTCTAGCCTGCTCCTCTAGCCTGCTCCTCTATAGCCTGCTCCTCTATAGCCTGCTCCTCTAGCCTGCTCCTCTATAGCCTGCTCCTCTAGCCTGCTCCTCTATAGCCTGCTCCTCTATAGCCTGCTCCTCTAGCCTGCTCCTCTAGCCTGCTCCTCTATAGCCTCCTCCTCTAGCCTGCTCCTCTATAGCCTGCTCCTCTATAGCCTGCTCCTCTAGCCTGCTCCTCTAGCCTGCTCCTCTAGCCTGCTCCTCTAGCCATGCTTCTAAATAATGCACGTTGTGGTTTTCTTTTGTTCAGCCTACCTCTGTGGACCAGAGTAGCTCACTCGCTGTTCTGTGAGGGGGCTTTAGTGAGCCAGTGGTAGACACATGTCACTGACTGAGCTGGGTAACACACACACACACAATGTTAGACCTACCATGTCACTGAGGAGCTCGGCGTAACACACACATACACATACACACACACACACGTACACACACATACACACACACACACACACACAATGTTAGACCTACCATGTCACTGAGGAGCTGGGCGTAACACTCACACCGACACACACACACACACACACACACACAATGTTAGACCTACCATGTCACTGAGGACCTCGGCGTAACACACACACATATACACACACACACACACACATACACACACACATACACACACACATACACACACACACACTTAGCGTTCATATTAATATTCTGTGTCCTACTTCTCCACATGAGTCAGTATAGTACGTTATACAATACTAGCTGCTGCAACCCAGCAGGGGAAAATGAAAACTTCAAAAGGACTTTTTTGTAAGGCAACTTAGCTAAAAACATTTCTCAGTTCTCTGTGGAATCAACCCAATGTAGGTCACCCATATAAGTTATTAGTAAGTTGAAGTATTACCTCTAACTCATAAGGATCATTCTGTGCTAAGCGTCATCTGCCAGATTTATTTGGTCACTCGGTCAGTGAGTTTTTATTACCATGTAATTACCATGTAATTACCATACACAAAGCCCTTCCTTTAACCTGACACCTGTAACATTATCTGTAACATTATCTGTCGTCGAGTTACGCTGTTGCTATGGCAGCCATGCAGATGTTTGTTAGTGTTGGTGACTGGTTAAGCTCCATATAAGAGGCTTGACCATTAATCCCGGCCAGCCCATTGGCTCAACCACATCCCACCGCCAGCCCATTGGCTCAACCACATCCCACCGCCAGCCCATTGGCTCAACCACATCCCAGCGCCAGCCCATTGGCTCAACCACATCCCACCGCCAGCCCATTGGCTCAACCACATCCCACCGCCAGCCCATTGGCTCAACCACATCCCAGCGCCAGCCCATTGGCTCAACCACATCCCACCGCCAGCCCATTGGCTCAACCACATCCCACCGCCAGCCCATTGGCTCAACCACATCCCACCGCCAGCCCATTGGCTCAACCACATCCCCTCTGGTTTATTTGGACCTCTGGGATCTGGAGGGGCAGGATCACTGGGCTGTGAGCCAAGGCTGCAGGCTGATTGGTTCTTCAGGAAAGAAGGGATTGTGCTCTTACTGCATGTTCAGAGCTGGATAGAGGGAGAAAGAGGGAGAGAGGGAGAGGGGGGGGGCTAAAGAGAGAGAATTATATCAGCATGAAAAAGGAGAGCACATAATCTCTCTGTGGAACAGCCAGTCCTCCCACCCTCCCGTACTCGTTCTCCCGTACTCGTTCTCCCGTACTCGTTCTCCGGTTCTCTGCTCCTGCTGGGAGACGGTCTAGGTGCTTGTATGAGTGGGCAACCTCTGATACCCTGTTTACTACCACTTGATATATATCTACTCAAAAGATTTGCCAATTGGACAGTTTTACTACTGGACGTTGTTTTTTGTTATTGTCTCACTGGAAGATATGTTAGTCGTTCCAGTTCGGAGGAACAGCATTAGACCTGATAGGAATATCTGTTACCTTAATATGGCGGTTCTCCATCATGATTTATCTGAGGAATTCTAATCTATTCTGACGTGGCTCCCATCCAAATGATTCCAAAGGCTACACGCCATGGGCTAACCGGTAAAGGAGGATTTGAACGATAACAGCTATCTCTGAAAAAAACGTTTCAGAGATAGCTGAGAGATTTACTATGGCGTCGTGCTGGAAGAGCCAGGTGAGTGGACTGAGATGGATTCCACCTGTTACGACCAGGAGGAGGAGGGGAGTTAGAGTCTGGATATGACGAGTGATGAAGGCTGGATAGTTATTTAGATAGAATTTATGTTCACGTGTGTAAAGTTGTATTGTGTGTGTGTGTGTGTGTGTGTGTGTGTGTGTGTGTGTGTGTGTGTGTGTGTGTAGGAAGAACAAGCTGCCAAGACGAAGGCTGAGAAGATTCGTGTGGCACTGGAGAAGATCAAAGAAGCCCAAGTTAAGAAGGTACCTTCACCTCACTCATATTTTACTGACTAGACAGGACTGATGGAGGAAACCTAGTTTCATACACATCCCAAATAGTTTTTGTAATCATCTTGCAATTCTGGCTTTGTTTTATATAATACTCAGGAAAGGAGAGGTCAGGAATTTCATGGAGCTTATATCATCGCACACTGATCTTTCTGGGAAGTGGATTGGTGGGAGAGATTTATATGTCAGCTAGGTTTAGAGATTCATAAAGCTATGGTGTACCAGCTGTTGAATTAATGTGAGCAAACACCTGGCAAAATGTGTTTAGTGTATCTACATTAAAGAACATTTAATCTGTTTAGCGTATCTACATTAAAGAACATTTAATCTGTTTAGCGTATCTACATTAAAGAACATTTAATCTGTTTAGCGTATCTACATTAAAGAACATTTAATCTGTTTAGCGTATCTACATTAAAGAACATTTAATCTGTTTAGCGTATCTACATTAAAGAACATTTAATATGTTTAGTGTGTCTTCATTAAAGAACATTTAATATGTTTAGCGTATCTACATTAAAGAACATTTAATATGTTTAGTGTATCTACATTAAAGAACATTTAATATGTTTAGTGTATCTACATTAAAGAACATTTAATATGTTTAGTGTGTCTACATTAAAGAACATTTAATATGTTTAGTGTATCTACATTAAAGAACATTTAATATGTTTAGTGTGTCTACATTAAAGAACATTTAATATGTTTAGTGTATCTACATTAAAGAACATTTAATATGTTTAGTGTGTCTACATTAAAGAACATTTAATATGTTTAGTGTGTCTACATTAAAGAACATTTAATATGTTTAGTGTGTCTACATTAAAGAACATTTAATATGTTTAGTGTATCTACATTAAAGAACATTTAATATGTTTAGTGTATCTACATTAAAGAACATTTAATCTGTTTAGTGTATCTACATTAAAGAACATTTAATATGTTTAGTGTGTCTACATTAAAGAACATTTAATCTGTTTAGTGTATCTACATTAAAGAACATTTAATATGTTTAGTGTATCTACATTAAAGAACATTTAATATGTTTAGTGTGTCTACATTAAAGAACATTTAATATGTTTAGTGTATCTACATTAAAGAACATTTAATATGTTTAGTGTGTCTACATTAAAGAACATTTAATATGTTTAGTGTGTCTACATTAAAGAACATTTAATATGTTTAGTGTGTCTACATTAAAGAACATTTAATATGTTTAGTGTGTCTACATTAAAGAACATTTAATATGTTTAGTGTGTCTACATTAAAGAACATTTAATATGTTTAGTGTGTCTACATTAAAGAACATTTAATATGTTTAGTGTGTCTACATTAAAGAACATTTAATATGTTTAGTGTGTCTACATTAAAGAACATTTAATATGTTTAGTGTATCTACATTAAAGAACATTTAATATGTTTAGTGTGTCTACATTAAAGTGTCAGGGGCAACAATACTAATTTGTGCTGGGCATAAGATATTTGGTTCTACGACTATAAGATCTTTTTTTTCATTAGAGGAATGCATGCAAATCGTTGATTCCTTGTTAATGGTTCTGCTTCTGGTTCTCCTCAGCTCGTGATTCGGGTCCACTTGTCTGATGAGAGTTCTAAGACCATGATGGTGGACGAGAGGCAGACGGTCAGGCAGGTCCTGGACAGCCTCCTGGATAAGTCCCACTGTGGCTACAGCTCCGACTGGTCCCTGGTGGAGAGCATCAATGAGCTTCAGATGGGTTAGTGACTCACACACACACCCGTATGCTCCATTATATAAACTAAATGAACTTCAGATGGGTTAGTGACTCACACACACACACACACACACATGCTCCATTATATAAACTAAATGAACTTCAGATGGGTTAGTGACTCACACACACACACACACACACACACACACACACACACACACACACACATGCTCCATTATATAAACTAAATGAACTTCAGATGGGTTAGTGACTTACACACACACACACACACACACACACACACACACCCGTATGCTCCATTATATAAACTAAATGAACTTCAGATGGGTTAGTGGCACACACACACACACACGCTCCATTATATAAACTAAATTAACTTCAGATGGGTTAGGGACTCACACACACACACACACGCTCCATTATATAAACTAAATGAACTTCAGATGGGTTAGTGACTCACACACACACACATGCTCCATTATATAAACTAAATGAACTTCAGATGGGTTAGTGGCGCACACACACACACACACGCTCCATTATATAAACTAAATGAACTTCAGATGGGTTAGTGACTCACACACACACACATGCTCCATTATATAAACTAAATGAACTTCAGATGGGTTAGTGGCGCACACACACACACACACACACACATGCTCCATTATATAAACTAAATGAACTTCAGATGGGTTAGTGGCACACACACACACACACACGCTCCATTATATAAACTAAATTAACTTCAGATGGGTTAGGGACTCACACACACACACACACACACATGCTCCATTATATAAACTAAATGAACTTCAGATGGGTTAGTGACTCACACACACACACATGCTCCATTATATAAACTAAATGAACTTCAGATGGGTTAGTGACTCACACACACACACACCCGTATGCTCCATTATATAAACTAAATGAACTTCAGATGGGTTAGGGACTCACACACACACACACACACCCGTATGCTCCATTATATAAACTAAATGAACTTCAGATGGGTTAGTGACTCACACACACACACACGTATGCTCCATTATATAAACTAAATGCACTTCAGATGGGTTAGTGACTCCATGCTCCATTATATAAACTAAATGAACTTCAGATGGGTTAGTGACTCACACACACACACACACACACACACATGCTCCATTATATAAACTAAATGAACTTCAGATGGGTTAGTGACTCACACACACA
>CM055738.1:1122133-1225479 GCA_029465975.1 Dallia pectoralis | reverse complement strand
GGGTGAGACAGAACCAGTGTGTTAGACATGACCAGGGGTGAGACAGGACCAGTGTGTTAGACAGGACCAGGGGTGAGACAGGACCAGGGGTGAGACAGGACTAGTGTGTGAGACGAGTCCTGGTTCTGCTTTAATGCGTTGGCAAGAACACTGGAAAAGTCTTGAGCAGCTGGCATTAACCTACTGGAATAAAATATCTACTGTTTGCATATTAGCTGGTGCTTCTGTCTCCAACCAGGAAACCCCCACAGCAGCAAATGGATCTGCGGGAACAATGTTTGTCACAAGCCCTTGATGTAAGTCTCTATAAGGATCATTTATGGCTTACAAAGAGGGTCCAGAAGCCAAAACCAGCAATTACACTGAGACACCATTGCCATAGAAGAAACAAATAATTACAGATTCCTCAAACTAGACAATATAATCACCAGGCTGTGAACTTTCTATCTAAGAAACGCAATCTATGAGAGCTTGAAAGAGGCTGAGGGATTTGGGATCTACACCCAGCACCTCCCACAAGACAGACCCGGTCACATCTGGGATCTACACCCAGCACCTCCCACAAGACAGACCCGGTCACATCTGGGATCTACACCCAGCACCTCCCACAAGACAGACCCGGTCACATCTGGGATCTACACCCAGCACCTCCCACAAGACAGACCCGGTCACATCTGGGATCTACACCCAGCACCTCCCACAAGACAGACCCGGTCACATCTGGGATCTACACCCAGCACCTCCCACAAGACAGACCCGGTCACATCTGGGATCTACACCCAGCACCTCCCACAAGACAGACCCGGTCACATCTGGGATCTACACCCAGCACCTCCCACAAGACAGACCCGGTCACATCTGGGATCTACACCCAGCACCTCCCACAAGACAGACCCGATCACATCTGGGATCTACACCCAGCACCTCCCACAAGACAGACCCGGTCACATCTGGGATCTACACCCAGCACCTCCCACAAGACAGACCCGATCACATCTGGGATCTACACCCAGCACCTCCCACAAGACAGACCCGATCACATCTGGGATCTACACCCAGCACCTCCCACAAGACAGACCCGATCACATCTGGGATCTACACCCAGCACCTCCCACAAGACAGACCCGATCACATCTGGGATCTACACCCAGCACCTCCCACAAGACAGACCCGGTCACATCTGGGATCTACACCCAGCACCTCCCACAAGACAGACCCGATCACATCTGGGATCTACACCCAGCACCTCCCACAAGACAGACCCGATCACATCTGGGATCTACACCCAGCACCTCCCACAAGACAGACCCGGACACATCTGGGATCTACACCCAGCACCTCCCACAAGACAGACCCGGACACATCTGGGATCTACACCCAGCACCTCCCACAAGACAGACCCGGACACATCTGGGATCTACACCCAGCACCTCCCACAAGACAGACCCAATCACATCTGGGATCTACACCCAGCACCTCCCACAAGACAGACCCATCAATCTGGGACAGCACCACAAGACAGACCCGGACACATCTGGGATCTACACCCAGCACCTCCCACAAGACAGACCCGATCACATCTGGGATCTACACCCAGCACCTCCCACAAGACAGACCCGATCACATCTGGGATCTACACCCAGCACCTCCCACAAGACAGACCCGATCACATCTGGGATCTACACCCAGCACCTCCCACAAGACAGACCCGATCACATCTGGGATC
Source organism: Dallia pectoralis (assembly GCA_029465975.1). Classification (NCBI taxonomy): domain Eukaryota; kingdom Metazoa; phylum Chordata; class Actinopteri; order Esociformes; family Umbridae; genus Dallia; species Dallia pectoralis. The sequence continues at coordinate 1,223,753 of CM055738.1, read as the reverse complement.
TACACCCAGCACCTCCCACAAGACAGACCCGGTCACATCTGGGATCTACACCCAGCACCTCCCACAAGACAGACCCGATCACATCTGGGATCTACACCCAGCACCTCCCACAAGACAGACCCGATCACATCTGGGATCTACACCCAGCACCTCCCACAAGACAGACCCGATCACATCTGGGATCTACACCCAGCACCTCCCACAAGACAGACCCGGACACATCTGGGATCTACACCCAGCACCTCCCACAAGACAGACCCGATCACATCTGGGATCTACACCCAGCACCTCCCACAAGACAGACCCGATCACATCTGGGATCTACACCCAGCACCTCCCACAAGACAGACCCGATCACATCTGGGATCTACACCCAGCACCTCCCACAAGACAGACCCGGACACATCTGGGATCTACACCCAGCACCTCCCACAAGACAGACCCGATCACATCTGGGATCTACACCCAGCACCTCCCACAAGACAGACCCGGTCACATCTGGGATCTACACCCAGCACCTCCCACAAGACAGACCCGGTCAGATCTTAGATAGTGACCCAGCACCTCCCACAAGACAGACCCGGTCAGATCTTAGATAGTGACCCAGCACCTCCCACAAGACAGACCCGGTCAGATCTTAGATAGTGAGCCAGCACCTCCCACAAGACAGACCCGGTCAGATCTTAGATAGTGACCCAGCACTAGTCCCTCAATACCAATCCACCATTACTAGTCCTGCAATAGTCTCTCTGTCCAGATTTATTTCCCTTCTTTCATTATCTTTGTTCCTCAGTCTCGTGTCTCTGTTCCTCAGTCTCGTCGTCTCTGTTCCTCAGTCTCGTCGTCTCTGTTCCTCAGTCTCGTCGTCTCTGTTCCTCAGTCTCGTCGTCTCCGTTCCTCAGTCTCGTCGTCTCCGTTCCTCAGTCTCGTCGTCTCCGTTCCTCAGTCTCGTCGTCTCCGTTCCTCAGTCTCGTCGTCTCCGTTCCTCAGTCTCGTCGTCTACGTTCCTCAGTCTCGTTCTCTCCGTTCCTCAGTCTCGCGTCTCTGTTCCTCAGTCTCGTCATCTCTGTTCCTCAGTCTCGCTCGTCTCTGTTCCTCAGTCTCGTCGTCTCCGTTCCTCAGTCTCGCTGTCTCCGTTCCTCAGTCTCGACGTCTCCGTTCCTCAGTCTCGTCGTCCACGTTCCTCAGTCTCGTTCTCTCCGTTCCTCAGTCTCGTCGTCTCTGTTCCTCAGTCTCGTCGTCTCTGTTCCTCAGTCTCGTCGTCTCTGTTCCTCAGTCTCGTCGTCTCTGTTCCTCAGTCTCGTCGTCTACGTTCCTCAGTCTCGTCATCTCTGTTCCTCAGTCTCGTCCTCTCTGTTCCTCAGTCTCGCCGTCTACGTTCCTCAGTCTCGTTCTCTCCGTTCCTCAGTCTTCCCCGTGAGAGACATCCCCATACGGAGACATGTTAATGGGTGACCTTCATGAACAATAAAGGAACGGTCCAGTACTTTTTTTTTTAATATCTATGTATGGGGCTCTATTATTAACAACCTGGCTCACTTAATGACCTTTATTAGAGCCACACTTGTTTCTGCTGAGATGTTTAAAGAGCCACTTCACCGATTTTGCATTTAGCTTTGTATCAGTAGACAAATGGTAGTATTTTCCAATGACCCTCCTCCCACCCCTCAACTCCATCTGATAAGAGCGATATCTTGATTTTAGGTCAGGAAAAAATCCTCCAATGACGTAAAATGACGATTTTTATGTCATTGGAGGATTTTTTAAAAGAGGCTGTAAACTACAGACAGAAGTAGACGCTACTTCCACATTTTTTCAACCCGCCCATATGGGGTGGGGCCTCGTCACAGATTCTCAAAACAGTGTCAGCCATCTTGTAGCTAAACGTTGCTTGTATAGGGAGAAATGCGAGTTTTAGACTAAACACAATGGCAGAAAGTAATTTTGAAGACGAAATGGAAGAAAGAGATTTCGAAGATCTGTTGTGGCTGCCTGTACGAGCCGCAATACTGCGAAACACAGTTGCGGTTGACGGAAGAACAAGAGGCTGCTGCTGCAGATGAGCGAAGCTTGCCTGGCGGTCATGAGGAAGAGCCCGTACAGAGTCGAGCTGGGGCGGACTGGTGGTGCCAGTGCTCTCGCTGTGCGCCTATGGACACATCTGGGATCTACACCCAGCACCTCCCACAAGACAGACCCGGACACATCTGGGATCTACACCCAGCACCTCCCACAAGACAGACCCGGACACATCTGGGATCTACACCCAGCACCTCCCACAAGACAGACCCGATCACATCTGGGATCTACACCCAGCACCACCCACAAGACAGACCCAAGATCACATCTGGGATCTACACCCAGCACCTCCCACAAGACAGACCCGGGTCACATCTGGGATCTACACCCAGCACCTCCCACAAGACAGACCCGATCACATCTGGGATCTACACCCAGCACCTCCCACAAGACAGACCCGATCACATCTGGGATCTACACCCAGCACCTCCCACAAGACAGACCCGATCACATCTGGGATCTACACCCAGCACCTCCCACAAGACAGACCCGATCACATCTGGGATCTACACCCAGCACCTCCCACAAGACAGACCCGGTCACATCTGGGATCTACACCCAGCACCTCCCACAAGACAGACCCGATCACATCTGGGATCTACACCCAGCACCTCCCACAAGACAGACCCGATCACATCTGGGATCTACACCCAGCACCTCCCACAAGACAGACCCGATCACATCTGGGATCTACACCCAGCACCTCCCACAAGACAGACCCGGACACATCTGGGATCTACACCTCCCACAAGACAGCACCTCCCACAAGACAGACCCGATCACATCTGGGATCTACACCCAGCACCTCCCACAAGACAGACCCGATCACATCTGGGATCTACACCCAGCACCTCCCACAAGACAGACCCGATCACATCTGGGATCTACACCCAGCACCTCCCACAAGACAGACCCGGACACATCTGGGATCTACACCCAGCACCTCCCACAAGACAGACCCGATCACATCTGGGATCTACACCCAGCACCTCCCACAAGACAGACCCGGTCACATCTGGGATCTACACCCAGCACCTCCCACAAGACAGACCCGGTCAGATCTTAGATAGTGACCCAGCACCTCCCACAAGACAGACCCGGTCAGATCTTAGATAGTGACCCAGCACCTCCCACAAGACAGACCCGGTCAGATCTTAGATAGTGAGCCAGCACCTCCCACAAGACAGACCCGGTCAGATCTTAGATAGTGACCCAGCACTAGTCCCTCAATACCAATCCACCATTACTAGTCCTGCAATAGTCTCTCTGTCCAGATTTATTTCCCTTCTTTCATTATCTTTGTTCCTCAGTCTCGTCGTCTCTGTTCCTCAGTCTCGTCGTCTCTGTTCCTCAGTCTCGTCGTCTCTGTTCCTCAGTCTCGTCGTCTCTGTTCCTCAGTCTCGTCGTCTCCGTTCCTCAGTCTCGTCGTCTCCGTTCCTCAGTCTCGTCGTCTCCGTTCCTCAGTCTCGTCGTCTCCGTTCCTCAGTCTCGTCGTCTCCGTTCCTCAGTCTCGTCGCTCTCCGTTCCTCAGTCTCGCCGTCTACGTTCTCAGTCTCGTTCTCTCCGTTCCTCAGTCTCGTCGTCTCTGTTCCTCAGTCTCGTCATCTCTGTTCCTCAGTCTCGCGTCTCTGTTCCTCAGTCTCGTCGTCTCCGTTCCTCAGTCTCGTCGTCTCCGTTCCTCAGTCTCGCGTCTCCGTTCCTCAGTCTCGTGCCCACGTTCCTCAGTCTCGTTCTCTCCGTTCAGTCTCAGTCTCGTCGTCTCTGTTCCTCAGTCTCGTCGTCTCTGTTCCTCAGTCTCGTCGTCTCTGTTCCTCAGTCTCGTCGTCTCTGTTCCTCAGTCTCGTCGTCTACGTTCCTCAGTCTCGTCATCTCTGTTCCTCAGTCTCGTCGTCTCTGTTCCTCAGTCTCGTCGTCTACGTTCCTCAGTCTCGTTCTCTCCGTTCCTCAGTCTTCCCCGTGAGAGACATCCCCATACGGAGACATGTTAATGGGTGACCTTCATGAACAATAAAGGAACGGTCCAGTACTTTTCTTTTAATATCTATGTATGGGGCTCTCTTATTAACGACCTGGCTCACTTAATGACCTTTATTAGAGCCACACTTGTTTCTGCTGAGATGTTTAAAGAGCCACTTCACCGATTTTGCATTTAGCTTTGTATCAGTAGACAAATGGTAGTATTTTCCAATGACCCTCCTCCCACCCCTCAACTCCATCTGATAAGAGCGATATCTTGATTTTAGGTCAGGAAAAAATCCTCCAATGACGTAAAATGACGATTTTTATGTCATTGGAGGATTTTTTAAAAGAGGCTGTAAACTACAGACAGAAGTAGACGCTACTTCCACATTTTTTCAACCCGCCCATATGGGGTGGGGCCTCGTCACAGATTCTCAAAACAGTGTCAGCCATCTTGTAGCTAAACGTTGCTTGTATAGGGAGAAATGCGAGTTTTAGACTAAACACAATGGCAGAAAGTAATTTTGAAGACGAAATGGAAGAAAGAGATTTCGAAGATCTGTTGTGGCTGCCTGTACGAGCCGCAATACTGCGAAACACAGTTGCGGTTGACGGAAGAACAAGAGGCTGCTGCTGCAGATGAGCGAAGCTTGCCTGGCGGTCATGAGGAAGAGCCCGTACAGAGTCGAGCTGGGGCGGACTGGTGGTGCCAGTGCTCTCGCTGTGCGCCTATGGACACATCTGGGATCTACACCCAGCACCTCCCACAAGACAGACCCGGACACATCTGGGATCTACACCCAGCACCTCCCACAAGACAGACCCGGACACATCTGGGATCTACACCCAGCACCTCCCACAAGACAGACCCGATCACATCTGGGATCTACACCCAGCACCACCCACAAGACAGACCCGATCACATCTGGGATCTACACCCAGCACCTCCCACAAGACAGACCCGGACACATCTGGGATCTACACCCAGCACCTCCCACAAGACAGACCCGATCACATCTGGGATCTACACCCAGCACCTCCCACAAGACAGACCCGATCACATCTGGGATCTACACCCAGCACCTCCCACAAGACAGACCCGATCACATCTGGGATCTACACCCAGCACCTCCCACAAGACAGACCCGATCACATCTGGGATCTACACCCAGCACCTCCCACAAGACAGACCCGGTCACATCTGGGATCTACACCCAGCACCTCCCACAAGACAGACCCGATCACATCTGGGATCTACACCCAGCACCTCCCACAAGACAGACCCGATCACATCTGGGATCTACACCCAGCACCTCCCACAAGACAGACCCGATCACATCTGGGATCTACACCCAGCACCTCCCACAAGACAGACCCGACACATCTGGGATCTACACCCAGCACCTCCCACAAGACAGACCCGATCACATCTGGGATCTACACCCAGCACCTCCCACAAGACAGACCCGATCACATCTGGGATCTACACCCAGCACCTCCCACAAGACAGACCCGATCACATCTGGGATCTACACCCAGCACCTCCCACAAGACAGACCCGGACACATCTGGGATCTACACCCAGCACCTCCCACAAGACAGACCCGATCACATCTGGGATCTACACCCAGCACCTCCCACAAGACAGACCCGGTCACATCTGGGATCTACACCCAGCACCTCCCACAAGACAGACCCGGTCAGATCTTAGATAGTGACCCAGCACCTCCCACAAGACAGACCCGGTCAGATCTTAGATAGTGACCCAGCACCTCCCACAAGACAGACCCGGTCAGATCTTAGATAGTGAGCCAGCACCTCCCACAAGACAGACCCGGTCAGATCTTAGATAGTGACCCAGCACTAGTCCCTCAATACCAATCCACCATTACTAGTCCTGCAATAGTCTCTCTGTCCAGATTTATTTCCCTTCTTTCATTATCTTTGTTCCTCAGTCTCGTCGTCTCTGTTCCTCAGTCTCGTCGTCTCTGTTCCTCAGTCTCGTCGTCTCTGTTCCTCAGTCTCGTCGTCTCTGTTCCTCAGTCTCGTCGTCTCCGTTCCTCAGTCTCGTCGTCTCCGTTCCTCAGTCTCGTCGTCTCCGTTCCTCAGTCTCGTCGTCTCCGTTCCTCAGTCTCGTCGTCTCCGTTCCTCAGTCTCGTCGTCTCCGTTCCTCAGTCTCGTCGTCTACGTTCCTCAGTCTCGTTCTCTCCGTTCCTCAGTCTCGTCGTCTCTGTTCCTCAGTCTCGTCATCTCTGTTCCTCAGTCTCGTCGTCTCTGTTCCTCAGTCTCGTCGTCTCCGTTCCTCAGTCTCGTCGTCTCCGTTCCTCAGTCTCGACGTCTCCGTTCCTCAGTCTCGTCGTCCACGTTCCTCAGTCTCGTTCTCTCCGTTCCTCAGTCTCGTCGTCTCTGTTCCTCAGTCTCGTCGTCTCTGTTCCTCAGTCTCGTCGTCTCTGTTCCTCAGTCTCGTCGTCTCTGTTCCTCAGTCTCGTCGTCTACGTTCCTCAGTCTCGTCATCTCTGTTCCTCAGTCTCGTCGTCTCTGTTCCTCAGTCTCGTCGTCTACGTTCCTCAGTCTCGTTCTCTCCGTTCCTCAGTCTTCCCCGTGAGAGACATCCCCATACGGAGACATGTTAATGGGTGACCTTCATGAACAATAAAGGAACGGTCCAGTACTTTTCTTTTAATATCTATGTATGGGGCTCTCTTATTAACGACCTGGCTCACTTAATGACCTTTATTAGAGCCACACTTGTTTCTGCTGAGATGTTTAAAGAGCCACTTCACCGATTTTGCATTTAGCTTTGTATCAGTAGACAAATGGTAGTATTTTCCAATGACCCTCCTCCCACCCCTCAACTCCATCTGATAAGAGCGATATCTTGATTTTAGGTCAGGAAAAAATCCTCCAATGACGTAAAATGACGATTTTTATGTCATTGGAGGATTTTTTAAAAGAGGCTGTAAACTACAGACAGAAGTAGACGCTACTTCCACATTTTTTCAACCCGCCCATATGGGGTGGGGCCTCGTCACAGATTCTCAAAACAGTGTCAGCCATCTTGTAGCTAAGTGTTGCTTGTATAGGGAGAAATGCGAGTTTTAGACTAAACACAATGGCAGAAAGTAATTTTGAAGACGAAATGGAAGAAAGAGATTTCGAAGATCTGTTGTGGCTGCCTGTACAAGCCGCAATACTGCGAAACACAGTTGCGGTTGACGGAAGAACAAGAGGCTGCTGCTGCAGATGAGCGAAGCTTGCCTGGCGGTCATGAGGAAGAGCCCGTACAGAGTCGAGCTGGGGCGGACTGGTGGTGCCAGTGCTCTCGCTGTGCGCCTATGGACACAGATAGAGTCCCGCTGCTGTTGCGAATTTCAGCGATGCCATTTTCTTCTTGAAGAAATAACTGAATCTGCATTAGAAACGGGACCGCCAGCATGCGTAATGGAGCACCCCAGCTTTGATCCACACGAGTTTTTGAAACTTATTTCAGGATTCCGAAGGTCAATGGGAAACCCCAGCCAAAGCCCGCAGGGACAAACGGACGCTTCAGTATAAGTGAGTATTTATTTGTTGTTCACGTCAGTTAGCTGAGCTATCGGTTATATTTACATATATGCTAGCTAGCCTATTGTAGGTGCAAATAGCTTGCGTTGCTAACTTTGTGCTTATTGTTTTCAGACAATATCGCCTAACAGCCTACCGTCATTTTGTGGAATGGGTCCTGCAAGGAGAGAGACTGGGGAAAGGCTATATCGTCTTGTTTTGCCTGCCTGTGTTGTTCAGGACACCAGACAGAGATTTCCAGCTAGTGACGGACAATACTGTGGCTATCAAGAAACTGCTGAAGCTCTGGAAGAGCTATGAGTGTGAAATTGTTTATATTATGTTTAAAAACAATAAAAGTTCAAAGTTTAAAATTTATTACTTTGATTTACAAAAAAGTACAGGGAAATATGAAGAAATGTATATACTTTTATTATTTACAAATATTCTCGGAACTTGGGGTGGTTGATAGCCCGCAGCCACTGTTTGCACCGCTCTAAATGTTCAACGAGAAAACGATGGAAACTAACTACATGTCCTTTCCTTGTGTTGGATGTACATCCCGGTACAACGCAAGGCTAGTATTTAAATTACTTTATCAAGAAACTCGTCACAGAGACTCATGTTAACCGGTGTCTTCTGTTTTCCAGTCAATTAGCTAGTAGCTAGCCTTCCCTTCTGCCTGCCCTCTCGAGCCGGTAGGCGTGGCTTGGGAGTGGCCTCGTAGAGCAGCGAAACAAGTGCATTCTGGGATTTGGTGTATTTCATCCACATGAGCCAAAAACACATTTTAATCTTTTTCTCTGCCTAGCTGGCACCAATTTCACTACATAAGTGACGACGATAAGTGAGAAAAAATATGTTTTTTCGGTGTAGTTGCCCTTTAATGATCACATTAAACACACAGACATTGCTATCATAAACCAAATCACCAAATACATAATTCATTCACTAATCAAATGATCTTAAAGTGAAGTGAGAAACTTAATTTGCATTTAGATTTGTGCCATTTGGACAATGAATCATCTTATTTAGCATCTCATTATAAACATTATCTCCGCAGCCACATAAACCAGTGTGGATCTCATTCAGATGCAGTCCTTCCATGACCTCTGATGTCATTAGCATGTCAACTCCAACGCCCACATTCTGATGGAGATTAGGCCCAAGCCAATTGGCTCAGAGAGGGAACTTAGTTGAGGTCTTTGTTTAAATGCCTCTGCCAACTGGAGAGGTGGTGAGAACAAAGACAAAAAGTGCCAAAAGCACCTGTTTCTAGATAGAAGGGTTCAGCACTGAAGCAGAGCATGCGTCTCCTCTCTCTGGTGGTCCTCCTCCCGAGGCCTCTACTATAATCTGAATGATATCCCTCAGGGGGTGAAGTTTGTTAGGCCTAAGAAAAAAAATAAAGTACTTGGTGGACATCTTTGGTGCCGTCCTTCAGAGAGATATATTTGATCTTTAATTAAAGGCTTGAAGCAGGATAACTTGACAATGGGGACACATTTTTCAACTGGAGAGATCCCAGCATCTAACTGGAGAGATCCCAGCATCTAACTGGAGAGATCCCAGCATCTAACTGGAGAGATCCCAGCATCTAACTGGAGAGATCCCAGCATCTAACTGGAGAGATCCAAGCATCTAACTGGAGAGATCCCAGCATCTAACTGGAGAGATCCCAGCATCTAACTGGAGAGATCCCAGCATCCAACTGGAGAGATCCCAGCATCTAACTGGAGAGATCCCAGCATCTAACTGGAGAGATCCCAGCATCTAACTGGAGAGATCCCAGCATCTAACTGGAGAGATCCCAGCATCTAACTGGAGAGATCCCAGCATCCAACTGGAGAGATCCCAGCATCTAACTGGAGAGATCCCAGCATCTAACTGGAGAGATCCCAGCATCCAACTGGAGAGATCCCAGCATCCAACTGGAGAGATCCCAGCATCTAACTGGAGAGATCCCAGCATCCAACTGGAGAGATCCCAGCATCCAACTGGAGGGATCCCAGCATCCAACTGGAGAGATCCCAGCATCTAACTGGAGAGATCCCAGCATCCAACTGGAGAGATCCCAGCATCCAACTGGAGGGATCCCAGCATCCAACTGGAGAGATCCCAGCATCTAACTGGAGAGATCCCAGCATCTAACTGGAGAGATCCCAGCATCCAACTGGAGAGATCCCAGCATCCAACTGGAGAGATCCCGGCATCTAACTGGAGAGATCCCAGCATCTAACTGGAGAGATCCCAGCATCTAACTGGAGAGATCCCAGCATCCAACTGGAGAGATCCCAGCATCCAACTGGAGAGATCCCAGCATCCAACTGGAGAGATCCCAGCATCTAACTGGAGAGATCCCAGCATCCAACTGGAGAGATCCCAGCATCTAACTGGAGAGATCCCAGCATCTAACTGGAGAGATCCCAGCATCTAACTGGAGAGATCCCAGCATCTAACTGGAGAGATCCCAGCATCTAACTGGAGAGATCCCAGCATCCAACTGGAGAGATCCCAGCATCTAACTGGAGAGATCCCAGCATCCAACTGGAGAGATCCCAGCATCCAACTGGTGAGTTCCAATTCTCTGATTAGAGTTTCCAGCATCTAACTGGTGAGTTCCAATTCTCTGATTAGAGTTCCCAGCATCTAACTGGTGAGTTCCAATTCTCTGATTAGAGTTTCCAGCATCTAACTGGTGAGTTCCAATTTTCTGATTAGAGTTTCCAGCAACTAACTGGTGAGTTCCAATTTTCTGATTAGAGTTCCCAGCATCTAACTGGTGAGTTCTAATTTTCTGATTAGAGTTCCCAGCATCTAACTGGTGAGTTCCCAGGGGAGGGGGCAGTTCAATATCCCTTAGACCCAATGGTAAGGGGTGTTCACTGATTAATATGAATGCATTAGGGATCAGTTGTGTTTTTGTGCCAGACTGCTCTTTTCTCACTAAGACTGGCTGGTCGGCAGGCAGCGGAGGAATCCATTACGCTCTGAGAGAACTAAGGAAGAGAAAGACGTCTAGAAAACATGCATGACCCACTGGGTCCTTCTCAAAAGTAATGCACAATATGTAATAAAGAATGTCATTTGAAGCCCTGCCTTGATCTGAACCTGATCCACAACTCACCAATAGCTGTGACATCATCAATGGCTGTGACATCACCAATGGCTGTGACATCACCAATGGCTGTGACATCACCAATGGCTGTGATATCATCAATGGCTGTGACATCATCAATGTCTGTGACAGTCTAACAGGATGACCTGGGATAGAACAGTCTAACAAGATGAGCTGGGATAGAACAGTCTAACAGGATGAGCTGGGATAGAACAGTCTAACAGGATGAGCTGGGATAGAACAGTCTAACAGGATGAGCTGGGATAGAACAGTCTAACAAGATGAGCTGGGATAGAACAGTCTAACAGGATGAGCTGGGATAGAACAGTCTAACAGGATGAGCTGGGATAGAACAGTCTAACAAGATGAGCTGGGATAGAACAGTCTAACAAGATGAGCTGGGATAGAACAGTCTAACAAGATGAGCTGGGATAGAACAGTCTAACAAGATGAGCTGGGATAGAACAGTCTAACAGATGAGCTGGGATAGAACAGTCTAACAAGATGAGCTGGGATAGAACAGTCTAACAGGATGAGCTGGGATAGAACAGTCTAACAGGATGAGCTGGGATAGAACAGTCTAACAGGATGAGCTGGGATAGAACAGTCTAACAGGATGAGCTGGGATAGAACAGTCTAACAAGATGAGCTGGGATAGAACAGTCTAACAGGATGAGCTGGGATAGAACAGTCTAACAGGATGAGCTGGGATAGAACAGTCTAACAGGATGAGCTGGGATAGAACAGTCTAACAAGATGAGCTGGGATAGAACAGTCTAACAGGATGAGCTGGGATAGAACAGTCTAACAAGATGAGCTGGGATAGAACAGTCTAACAGGATGAGCTGGGATAGAACAGTCTAACAAGATGAGCTGGGATAGAACAGTCTAACAAGATGAGCTGGGATAGAACAGTCTAACAAGATGAGCTGGGATAGAACAGTCTAACGGTTAATTTAATGGTTAAATTAAGTGCACTAGATTAGACCAGGACACAGGCAGAGCCCTGGTTAAATTAAGTGCACTACATCCCACCCTGCACATAGCCCCACCCCCAACCCTGCACATAGCCCCACCCCCCACCCTGCACATAGACACACACCCCACCCTGCCACATAGCCCCACCCCCCACCCTGCACATAGCCCCACCCCCACCCTGCACATAGACACAACCCCCACCCTGCACATAGACCCAACCCCACCCTGCACATAGACCCAACCCCTACCCTGCACATAGCCCCACCCCCACCCTGCCACATAGCCACACCCCCACCCTGCCACATAGACCCAACCCCCACCCTGCCACATAGCCACACCCCCTGCCAGTTCAACAAAAGGTCCCATTTGCACGGTGTGAGGATATAATGGTGTTATTAGTCTCCGGGGGGTTGACAGAAATTATTAGAAGAAAGACGCCCTCCTGCCAGAGGACAATAAAGGCAACCGGCAAGAATAGGGCTGGAATCCTAAATAGCACCCTATACACTATATGCACTACTATTGACAATAATAGGGCTGGAATCCTAAATAGCACCCTATACACTATAGGCACTTCTTTTGACAAGAATAGGGCTGGAATCCTAAATAGCACCCTATACACTATATGCACTACTATTGACAAGAATAGGGCTGGAATCCTAAATAGCACCCTATACACTATAGGCACTACTGTTGACAAGAATAGGCCTGAAATCCTAAATAGCACCCTATACACTATATGCACTACTATTGACAAGAATAGGGCTGGAATCCTAAATAGCACCCTATACACTATAGGCACTACTATTGACAAGAATAGGGCTGGAATCCTAAATAGCACCCTATACACTATAGGCACTACTATTGACAAGAATAGGGCTGGAATCCTAAATAGCACCCTATACACTATAGGCACTACTATTGACAAGAATAGGGCTGGAATCCTAAATAGCACCCTATACACTATAGGCACTACTATTGACAAGAATAGGGCTGGAATCCTAAATAGCACCCTATACACTACTATTGACAAGAATAGGGCTGGAATCCTAAATAGCACCCTATACACTATAGGCACTACTATCACTTTCTTTAGCTGTGTTAACACAGAGTCCTCCTGATCACATACTGTAACTGTCCAGTCTATCCAGCCTCCAGTCTATCCAGTCTATCCAGCCTCCAGTCTATCCAGTCTATCCAGCCTCCAGTCTATCCAGTCTATCCAGTCTATCCAGTCTATCCAGCCTCCAGTCTATCCAGCCTCCAGTCTATCCAGTCTCCAGTCTATCCAGCCTCCAGTCTATCCAGTCTATCCAGCCTCTAGTCTATCCGGCCTCCAGTCTATCCAGTCTATCCAGCCTCCAGTCTATCCAGTCTATCCAGCCTCCAGTCTATCCAGCCTCCAGTCTATCCAGCCTCCAGTCTATCCAGCCTCCAGTCTATCCAGTCTATCCAGTCTATCCAGCCTCCAGTCTATCCAGCCTCCAGTCTATCCAGCCTCCAGTCTATCCAGTCTATCCAGTCTATCCAGTCTATCCAGTCTATCCAGCCTCCAGCCTCCAGTCTATCCAGCCTCCAGTCTATCCAGCCTCCAGTCTATCCAGTCTATCCAGCCTCCAGTCTATCCAGCCTCCAGTCTATCCAGTCTATCCAGCCTCCAGTCTATCCAGTCTATCCAGCCTCCAGTCTATCCAGCCTCCAGTCTATCCAGTCTATCCAGCCTCCAGTCTATCCAGTCTATCCAGTCTATCCAGCCTCCAGTCTATCCAGCCTCCAGTCTATCCAGTCTATCAAGCCTCCAGTCTATCCAGCCTCCAGTCTATCCAGTCTATCCAGTCTATCCAGCCTCCAGTCTATCCAGTCTATCCAGCCTCCAGTCTATCCAGTCTATCCAGTCTATCCAGTCTATCCAGCCTCCAGTCTATCCAGCCTCCAGTCTATCCACCATCATAACTATGCTATGATCTGAGCTTAGTATGTCTGCTACAGAAACATCTTCTTTATGAGTAGAAAAGACAACCACAGCCTTCACCCAAATGCTATTGAACTGCTGTTATTTCTCGCCTGGTCTCTCTTCTCAATTGTCGGGGTCACAGAGGGGTGTGTATCTGACTAAAGCTGAGTTCCATCATTTGTCAGCTTCTTTATGGAAATATTTCCATTGCTTACTATAGGCAGCTGTTGCAGTCAGGCCTTCAGCTCCAGAGTGTTTGCAGCCAGGTGGGAACAACATCAGTCTGTGTTTCTCAATCTTATCTGGTGAGTTCTGCTGCACCCATGCCAAGTGACAGCAATAGAGGACTATATCAACGAGTGTTATAGCACATTATATTATAGGACGTTATATTATAACACTCTATATTATAGCACATTATATTATAGCACATTATATTATAGGACGTTATATTATAGCACTTTATATTATAGCACATTATATTATAGCACATTATATTATAGCACATTATATTATAGCACATTATATTATAGCACATTATATTATAGCACATTATATTATAGCACATTATATTATAGGACGTTATATTATTGCACTCTATATTATAGCACATTATATTATAGCACATTATATTATAGCACATTATATTATAGCACATTATATTATAGCACATTATATTATAGCACATTATATTATAGGACGTTATATTATAGCACTCTATATTATAGCACATTATATTATAGCACATTATATTATAGCACATTATATTATAGCACATTATATTATAGCACATTATATTATAGCACATTATATTATAGCACTCTATATTATAGCACATTATATTATAGCACATTATATTATAGGACGTTATATTATTGCACTCTATATTATAGCACATTATATTATAGCACATTATATTATAGCACATTATATTATAGGACGTTATATTATTGCACTCTATATTATAGCACATTATATTATAGCACATTATATTATAGCACATTATATTATAGCACATTATATTATAGCACATTATATTATAGCACATTATATTATAGGACGTTATATTATAGCACTCTATATTATAGCACATTATATTATAGCACATTATATTATAGCGTTATATTACATTATATTATAGCACATTATATTATAGCACATTATATTATAGCACATTATATTAGCACTCTATATTATAGCACATTATATTATAGCACATTATATTATATATTATTGCACATTATATTATAGCACATTATATTATAGCATTATATTATAGGACGTTATATATTATAGCACATTATATTATATCACATTATATTATAGCACATTATATTATAGCACATTATATTATAGCACATTATATTATAGCACATTATATTATAGCACATTATATTATAGCACATTATATTATAGCACATTATATTATAGCACATTATATTATAGCACTCTATATTATAGCACATTATATTATAGCACATTATATTATAGCACATTATATTATAGCACATTATATTATAGCACATTATATTATAGCACATTATATCAGATATCATCTCCTAGTCCCAACCTCCATCTCCTAGTCCCAACCTCCATCTCCTAGTCCCTATCTCCTAGTCCTAACCTCCATCTCCTAGTCCCTATCTCCTAGTCCTAACCTCCATCTCCTAGTCCCTATCACCTAGTCCCAACCTCCATCTCCTAGTCCCTATCTCCTAGTCCCCAACCTCCATCTCCTAGTCCCTATCTCCTAGTCCCAACCTCCATCACCTGGTCCCAACCTCCATCTCCTAGTCCCTATCACCTAGTCCCAACCTCCATCTCCTAGTCCCCATCTCCTAGTCCCCAACCTCCATCTCCTAGTCCCTATCTCCTAGTCCCCAACCTCCATCTCTTAGTCCCTATCTCCTAGTCCCCAACCTCCATCTCCTAGTCCCAACCTCCATCTCCTAGTCCCTATCACCTAGTCCCAACCTCCATCTCCTAGTCCCTATCTCCTAGTCCCCAACCTCCATCTCCTAGTCCCTATCTCCTAGTCCCAACCTCCATCTCCTAGTCCCTATCACCTAGTCCCAACCTCCATTTCCTAGTCCCTATCACCTAGTCCCAACCTCCATCTCCTAGTCCCTATCTCCTAGTCCCAACCTCCATCTCCTAGTCCCAACCTCCATCTCCTAGTCCCCAACCCCCATCTCCTAGTCC
Organism: Dallia pectoralis; assembly: GCA_029465975.1. NCBI lineage: Eukaryota > Metazoa > Chordata > Actinopteri > Esociformes > Umbridae > Dallia > Dallia pectoralis. The sequence continues at coordinate 1,207,920 of CM055738.1, read as the reverse complement.
CAACCTCCATCTCCTAGTCCCCAACCTCCATCTCCTAGTCCCTATCTCCTAGTCCCTATCTCCTAGTCCCCAACCTCCATCTTCTAGTCCCTATCTCCTAGTCCCAACCTCCATCTCCTAGTCCCTATCTCCTAGTCCTAACCTCCATCTCCTAGTCCCTATCTCCTAGTACCAACCTCCATCTCCTAGTCCCAACCTCCATCTCCTAGTCCCTATATCCTAGTCCCTATCTCCTAGTCCCCAACCTCCATCTCCTAGTCCCTATCTCCTAGTCCCAACCTCCATCACCTAGTCCCAAACTCCATCTCCTAGTCCCTATCACCTAGTCCCAACCTCCATCTCCTAGTCCCCATCACCTAGTCCCAACCTCCATTTCCTAGTCCCTATCACCTAGTCCCAACCTCCATCTCCTAGTCCCTATCTCCTAGTCCCAACCTCCATCTCCTAGTCCCAACCTCCATCTCCTAGTCCCCAACCTCCATCTCCTAGTCCCAACCTCCATCTCCTAGTCCCCAACCTCCATCTCCTAGTCCCTATCTCCTAGTCCCTATCTCCTAGTCCCCAACCTCCATCTCCTAGTCCCTATCTCCTAGTCCCAACCTCCATCTCCTAGTCCCTATCTCCTAGTCCTAACCTCCATCTCCTAGTCCCTATCTCCTAGTCCCAACCTCCATCTCCTAGTCCCTATATCCTAGTCCCTATCTCCTAGTCCCCAACCTCCATCTCCTAGTCCCTATCTCCTAGTCCCAACCTCCATCACCTAGTCCCAACCTCCATCTCCTAGTCCCTATCACCTAGTCCCAACCTCCATCTCCTAGTCCCTATCTCCTAGTCCCCAACCTCCATCTCCTAGTCCCTATCTCCTAGTCCCCAACCTCCATCTCCTAGTCCCAACCTCCATCTCCTAGTCCCTATCACCTAGTCCCAACCTCCATCTCCTAGTCCCTATCTCCTAGTCCCCAACCTCCATCTCCTAGTCCCTATCTCCTAGTCCCAACCTCCATCTCCTAGTCCCTATCACCTAGTCCCAACCTCCATTTCCTAGTCCCTATCACCTAGTCCCAACCTCCATCTCCTAGTCCCTATCTCCTAGTCCCAACCTCCATCTCCTAGTCCCAACCTCCATCTCCTAGTCCCCAACCTCCATCTCCTAGTCCCAACCTCCATCTCCTAGTCCCCAACCTCCATCTCCTAGTCCCTATCTCCTAGTCCCTATCTCCTAGTCCCCAACCTCCATCTTCTAGTCCCTATCTCCTAGTCCCAACCTCCATCTCCTAGTCCCTATCTCCTAGTCCTAACCTCCATCTCCTAGTCCCTATCTCCTAGTACCAACCTCCATCTCCTAGTCCCAACCTCCATCTCCTAGTCCCTATATCCTAGTCCCTATCTCCTAGTCCCCAACCTCCATCTCCTAGTCCCTATCTCCTAGTCCCAACCTCCATCTCCTAGTCCCCATCTCCTAGTCCCCAACCTCCATCTCCTAGTCCCTATCTCCTAGTCCCAACCTCCATCTCCTAGTCCCTATCACCTAGTCCCAACCTCCATTTCCTAGTCCCTATCACCTAGTCCCAACCTCCATCTCCTAGTCCCCATCTCCTAGTCCCCAACCTCCATCTCCTAGTCCCTATCTCCTAGTCCCAACCTCCATCTCCTAGTCCCTATCACCTAGTCCCAACCTCCATTTCCTAGTCCCTATCACCTAGTCCCAACCTCCATCTCCTAGTCCCTATCTCCTAGTCCCAACCTCCATCTCCTAGTCCCAACCTCCATCTCCTAGTCCCCAACCTCCATCTCCTAGTCCCAACCTCCATCTCCTAGTCCCCAACCTCCATCTCCTAGTCCCTATCTCCTAGTCCCTATCTCCTAGTCCCCAACCTCCATCTCCTAGTCCCTATCTCCTAGTCCCAACCTCCATCTCCTAGTCCCTATCTCCTAGTCCTAACCTCCATCTCCTAGTCCCTATCTCCTAGTCCCAACCTCCATCTCCTAGTCCCTATATCCTAGTCCCTATCTCCTAGTCCCCAACCTCCATCTCCTAGTCCCTATCTCCTAGTCCCAACCTCCATCACCTAGTCCCAACCTCCATCTCCTAGTCCCTATCACCTAGTCCCAACCTCCATCTCCTAGTCCCCATCTCCTAGTCCCCAACCTCCATCTCCTAGTCCCTATCTCCTAGTCCCCAACCTCCATCTCCTAGTCCCTATCTCCTAGTCCCAACCTCCATCACCTAGTCCCAACCTCCATCTCCTAGTCCCTATCACCTAGTCCCAACCTCCATTTCCTAGTCCCTATCACCTAGTCCCAACCTCCATCTCCTAGTCCCTATCTCCTAGTCCCCAACCTCCATCTCCTAGTCCCTATCTCCTAGTCCCAACCTCCATCTCCTAGTCCCTATCTCCTAGTCCCCAACCTCCATCTCCTAGTCCCTATCTCCTAGTCCCAACCTCCATCTCCTAGTCCCTATCACCTAGTCCCAACCTCCATTTCCTAGTCCCTATCACCTAGTCCCAACCTCCATCTCCTAGTCCCTATCACCTAGTCCCAACCTCCATCTCCTAGTCCCCATCTCCTAGTCCCCAACCTCCATCTCCTAGTCCCAACCTCCATCTCCTAGTCCCCAACCTCCATCTCCTAGTCCCTATCTCCTAGTCCCTATCTCCATCTCCTAGTCCCTATCTCCTAGTCCCAACCTCCATCTCCTAGTCCCTATCTCCTAGTACCAACCTCCATCTCCTAGTCCCAACCTCCATCTCCTAGTCCCTATCACCTAGTCCCCAACCTCCATCTCCTAGTCCCTATCTCCTAGTCCCTATCTCCATCTCCTAGTCCCTATCTCCTAGTCCCAACCTCCATCTCCTAGTCCCTATCTCCTAGTCCCAACTTCCATCACCTAGTCCCAACCTCCATCTCCTAGTCCCTATCACCTAGTCCCAACCTCCATCTCCTAGTCCCAACCTCCATCTCCTAGTCCCTATCACCTAGTCCCAACCTCCATTTCCTAGTCCCTATCACCTAGTCCCAACCTCCATCTCCTAGTCCCTATCTCCTAGTCCCCAACCTCCGTCTCCTAGTCCCAACCTCCATCTCCTAGTCCCCAACCTCCATCTCCTAGTCCCTATCTCCTAGTCCCTATCTCCATCTCCTAGTCCCTATCTCCTAGTCCCAACCTCCATCTCCTAGTCCCTATCTCCTAGTCCCAACCTCCATCACCTAGTCCCAACCTCCATCTCCTAGTCCCTATCACCTAGTCCCAACCTCCATCTCCTAGTCCCTATCTCCTAGTCCCAACCTCCATCTCCTAGTCCCTATCACCTAGTCCCAACCTCCATTTCCTAGTCCCTATCACCTAGTCCCAACCTCCATCTCCTAGTCCCTATCCCCTAGTCCCCAACCTCCATCTCCTAGTCCCTATCTCCTAGTCCCAACCTCCATCTCCTAGTCCCTATCTCCTAGTCCCCAACCTCCATCTCCTAGTCCCTATCTCCTAGTCCCAACCTCCATCTCCTAGTCCCTATCACCTAGTCCCAACCTCCATTTCCTAGTCCCTATCACCTAGTCCCAACCTCCATCTCCTAGTCCCTATCTCCTAGTCCCAACCTCCATCTCCTAGTCCCAACCTCCATCTCCTAGTCCCCAACCTCCATCTCTTAGTCCCAACCTCCATCTCCTAGTCCCCAACCTCCATCTCCTAGTCCCTATCTCCTAGTCCCTATCTCCTAGTCCCCAACCTCCATCTCCTAGTCCCTATCACCTAGTCCCAACCTCCATTTCCTAGTCCCTATCACCTAGTCCCAACCTCCATCTCCTAGTCCCTATCTCCTAGTCCCAACCTCCATCTCCTAGTCCCAACCTCTCCTACACACAGAGAGAACATCACAGGTGATTCGCCACTCCCCTCCACAGGAACAAGCCTGTTCATTAAAACAACACAGGTGAAGAGGGAGCTGCTAAGGCTCGGACCAGGTAAAGCACCAGGTCCTGATGGTGTTAGCCCCAGGGTGCTCAAGGGATGCGCCGGCCAGCTGGCAGGGGTTCTCCAGCACATCTTCAATCTCTCTGTCGAGACGGGGAGGGTCCCAGCCATCTGGAAAACCTCCTGCATCGTTCCTGTCCCTAAGAACAGTTGCCCCAGCACTCTCAATGACTTCAGGCCGGTGGCGTTGACATCACACTGCATGAAGGTGTTCGAGAGGCTGATGCTACAGCACCTTAGGCCACTAGTACGGGACCACATAGATCCACTGGAGTTTGCCTACCAGCCACGCCTTGGTGTGGAGGATGCCATCATCTTTATGCTGCACAGGGCGTACCACCACTTGGAGGGGGCAGGAAGCATGGTGAGGATCGTGTTCTTTGACTTCTCAAGTGCTTTTAACACCATTAGACCCCTTCTGTTGGCCAGGAAGCTCTCAGTGATGCAGGTGGACCTGGACATTGTGGCTGGATCAATGACTACCTGACGGACAGGCCACAGTTCGTCTGTCTGCAGAGTAGCCTGTCGGATGTGGCCGTTAGTAACACTGGGTCACCACAGGGGACAGTACTGTCACCTTTCCTGTTCACGCTGTACACCTCAGACTTAAGGTACAACTCTGGAACGTGTCACCTTCAAAAGTTTGCTGATGACTCCTCTATCGTTGGCTGCATCACATAGGACAACCATGAGGAGTACAGCGGTCTGGTGCAGAGCTTTGGGCGGTGGTCGGAAGCTAATCACCTCCTACTAAATACCAGCAAGACAAGGAGCTGGTGGTGGACTTCCGACGCAACAAGAAACCACCGACACCTATCACTATCCAGGGCAATGAGGTGGAGGTGGTGGAGGTGTACAAGTATCTGGGTGTGCACATCAACGACAAGCTGGGCTGGGCAGACAACACAGAGGCCCTCTACAAAAAAGGACAGTGCAGACTGTTCTTCCTGAGGACGCTCAGGTCCTTCAACGTGTGCAGCAAGCTACTGCAGATGCTTTATCAATCGGTGGTAGCCAGCGCACTGTTCTTTGCTGCAGGGTGCTGGGGAGGCGGCATTAACTCCAGGGATTCCAACTGGCTTAACAAACTGGTTAAAAAAGCCAGCTCTGTTATTGGAGCCGATATAGACTGTCTGGAGGCAGTTGCGGAGAGGAATATGAGGAGGAAGATCAACTCCATCCTAGAAAACCCCTCTCATCCTCTCCACGACGAGCTGTGGCTACAGGGGAGTAACTTCAGCCAACGCCTCATCCTCCACAGGTGCAGAACGGAGCGCTTCAGGCGTTCCTTCGTCCCTACAGCCATCGGACTCCATAACACTGCCTGTGGGGATGACCTCAGCACTGGTCGGCTGTGAGCCCCCCCCCCTCCCTCATTCACCAACAACCCGAAGAGTCCCCCCCCCTCTTTCTCTCTCTCTCCCGCCATCAACACCAACCGGAAGAACCCCCCCCCTCTCTCTCCCTCCATCACCACCACTGGAAGAGTCCCGTCCCCCCCTCCACACTCTGGACTGCTCATAGACCCCTAACCTTATACAGTACATCACATTCTACTCTATTTTTCAATTTGCTATTTATTAATTGTACTGTTGTTTCACTTAAATTGTTAAATTGTTTCTGCTGCTGTAACAGAAAAATTTCCCCTCGGGGATTAATAAAGTGTCATTCTATTGTATTCTATTCTAGTCCCCAACCTCCATCTCCTAGTCCCAACCTCCATCTCCTAGTCCCCAACCTCCATCTCCTAGTCCCAACCTCCATCTCCTAGTCCCCAACCTCCATCTCATAGTCCCTATCTCCTAGTCCCTATCTCCTAGTCCCCAACCTCCATATCCTAGTCCCCAACCTCCATATCCTAGTCCCCAACCTCCATCTCCTAGTCCCCAACCTCCATCTCCTAGTCCCCAACCTCCGTCTCCTAGTCCCAACCTCCATCTCCTAGTCCCAACCTCCATCTCCTAGTCCCAACCTCCATCTCCTAGTCCCTATCTCCTAGTCCCTATCTCCTAGTCCCCAACCTCCATATCCTAGTCCCCAACCTCCATCTCCTAGTCCCCAACCTCCGTCTCCTAGTCCCAACCTCCATCTCCTAGTCCCAACCTCCATCTCCTAGTCCCAACCTCCATCTCCTAGTCCCAACCTCCATCTCCTAGTCCCAACCTCCATCTCCTAGTCCCAACCTCCATCTCCTTTCCATTTGTCTTATCTGAAGACCACGGTCCATAAATCTGTTGACACACCCCAGACCCTGTGTTCTACCTCTGTTTAAGATAAGTATCTACAATAGATACAGTTTGACACACCCGTCACAACCTGGGGGCCATTAACATTCATTAAGATAAGATAAGATAAGTATCTAATGGCGCTTTTCCACTACAAAGAACCAGCTCGACTCGACTTGGCCGGACTCGGCTCCGCTCGATTTCGCTCCGTTCTCCATTGCAGATAGTACCTGCGCAATAGTACCCGGTCGTCATAGCGACGCGGCAGGAAAATGCTGTGACGTAATCTTCTACGCGACGCGGCGACACACAACAGTCTGCGTCCGAAATCGCGTACTATGTTGAGTATGTACTACATTTAAATAAGAACGTACTTTGCGACCGTTAAAAAAGTACGTTCTATATAGTATGAATCCGGGTAGTATGAATGGAGTCCGGACGTATTACATGCGCCGTGTTCGAATTTTCTACTTGTATAATCTACCGGGCAAGAGAAGCGTGTTTCCTTCAGGTCCGCGTCCTCCTACCAACACTCGCTACCCACACACACATAAGACAATGGAGGAAATCAAGTGTATGCTGTGTTTGATCCGCGAGATGTGGCTGTTTCTCACGGCGCATTCTTTTGGTTTGCCATAGTATTCGTAATGGATAATATGTACAGCTCTCACGCAATCTCTGGCCAAACTATATATATATATATATATATGGTGGGATTACTCAGGATACTACATCTGGCGCGTGCAATGATGATGCAGTGAATAGTGACGATTCTCTGACCAATCAGCAGTCTGCCGTGTTTTCACGTCACATTTTAGTATCGCCTCAGCTCGCTCAGAACCTCGCCTGAGGTGGTACGAAAAAAAGTACCTGGAAGCAGGTACAGGTACAACTTTTACCCAGTGGAAAACCAAAAAAGCCGAGTCGAGTCAAGCTGAGGCGAGCTGGTTCTGTGCAGTGGAAAAGCGCCATAACATAGATAGACACACCGGTCCCAACCTGGGGCCATTAGCATTTATTATTACCTTCTCTAAGCAATGGAAATCACATGCTACACCTACTGCAACCCCCAACGGTAGCAAGCTGATGTCAGCAACCACTACTTGCTCTTCTAGTCACACACACACACCCTTCTCTTCTAGTCACACACACACCCTTCTCTTCTAGTCACACACACGCGCACACATACACATTTAAGTAGCTGGTCAACATTAGATTTCACACGCCACCAACTGAAATACATGTCAACTCGGGTTAAGCCAACACAGAGGAAACTGCCCGCTAAGATAAACTCTGACCCTTCACCTGCTCTATTTGTGTAACACTATTGAACCACACCTGTGTATGAACACAGACCTGTGTCAATACAAACGTATAGGCCAGGTCCGGTGCACCCGACTCTAATTAATAGGGACAGATTCAGACGCTAATGGATCAGATGGTCATTTTTATTATTTGGGGCGATATCCTGTGCATCGTAAGAAATTAAAATATATATTAAAAATGTTGGGATTACTAAGATGTGTGCTTGTTTTCAAAAGAAGACCCGGTGCACAATGGGTTAGGGTTAGCAAAAGCCATTTGTGTCTAGTTTGAGAATCAGACACATCACTGGTCCTCATCCAGCAGCTCTGTTAAATATTACCCACAAATCACCAGTCTGAACGTCAACAGTAAAGAGGTGACTCCAGGCGGCTGGCCTTCTAGACAGAGTTAACAAAACCAATGAAATGAGCCAGGATAACAGATGCTCTCCAAATCAAAAGCTTCTGAAGGAATAATACCAAAAAAGAGATGTTTTCTTTTATGTTGATCAGCAGGAGAAAATGCAGAAGTTAAATATGACCATTGACAGTGTTGTAATTGAACGGGGGACAGTTTCCTACAGTATTTAGGGTAATTGGACAGGTGACAGTTTTCTACAGTATTTAGGGTAATTGGACAGGGGACAGTTTTCTACAGTATTTAGGGTAATTTTGGACAGGTGACAGTTTTCTACAGTGTTTAGGGTAATAGGACAGGGGACAGTTTTCTACAGTATTTAGGGTAATTGGACAGGGGACAGTTTTCTACAGTATTTAGGGTAATTTTGGACAGGTGACAGTTTTCTACAGTGTTTAGGGTAATAGGACAGGGGACAGTTTTCTACAGTATTTAGGGTAATTGGACACGGGACAGTTTTCTACAGTATTTAGGGTAATTGGCCAGGGGACAGTTTTCTACAGTGTTTTTTAGGTAATCTCAACATTTAGATGTGATTGTGCCATTTCTGCAGTTAGCAGCACATATGCCAACCAAATCACCCAGAAATGCCAGGCTTTTAAATAGCAACACAAGATGGGCTAAGACTTATAGAAGATTACTGAAATAAAATGTGGCAAATTAGTACAGGATAAAGGAATGTGGATTTCTAGAGATTTTGTGAAGACGAGGTAGAAAAAAATGAAACACCGGAGGCATGAATACCTTCATCCAATCCGGAGGGAGACGCAAAGGAAAACAAACCCTGTGATTGGTCCGGAACCCCTATGGTGTCCAGAGGCCCCACCCATTACCAAATGTGTCGTCTGAATGAGGGGTAACACGTCATTGTGTGTTCCTCTGTGTTCCTCAGATACAACTTATTCTTGAATAAGATCTCTACTTTGTAACAATATTTGATTCGGTATATTTATTCCAACACAACCGAGGAGATGTGCACGGCGGAGAACTTTTCAAGTTGATTTTATTTTGTTAAATATGCCGGAATTTCCCCCGAGAATGCCATATTTGCGTTGTGCGCTGGTTTTGTGTGCGCTTTTCCCTACCCGGTCGTTGTGTCGTTACCAGGGGGAGCAGGGGATCTCTATCCCGGACCACGGGTTCTGCCAGCCCATCTCCATCCCCCTGTGCACGGACATCGCCTACAACCAGACCATCATGCCCAATCTGCTGGGCCACACAAACCAAGAGGACGCCGGGCTGGAGGTGCACCAGTTCTACCCACTGGTGAAGGTCCAGTGTTCCCCCGACCTGAGGTTCTTCCTGTGCTCCATGTACGCGCCGGTGTGCACGGTCCTGGAGCAGGCTATACCCCCATGTCGGTCTCTCTGTGACCGGGCGAGGACCGGCTGCGAGGCGCTCATGAATAAGTTCGGCTTCCAGTGGCCGGAGAGGCTGCGCTGTGAGAACTTCCCTGTGCACGGAGCTGGAGAGATCTGCGTGGGTCAGAACTCCTCGGACACGGACAGCCCCACTTCATATCCGACACCCCATGTTCCCGAGCTAATGACTCTACCCCCGTTCCTGGGCCGACCCAGCCAGCAGCACCAGTTCTCCTGCCCTCTACAACTCCAAGTGCCCAACTATCTGAAGTACAATTTCATGGGGGCCAAAGACTGTGGGGCGCCCTGCGAGCCAACTAAACCGAATGGATTGATGTATTTTCGGGAAGAGGAAGTGAAGTTTGGCCGCCTGTGGGTCGGGATATGGTCCATATTGTGCTGTGTCAGCACTCTGTTCACCGTGCTCACCTATCTAGTGGACATGACCCGGTTCCGCTACCCGGAGAGGTCTATCATATTCCTCTCTGGGTGTTACTTCATGGTCGCCACTGCTCACGCAGCCGGGTTCTTATTGGAAGACAAAGTGGTGTGTATCGATCCATTTAGAGATGATGGCTATAGGACTGTAGCCCAGGGCACCAAGAAGGAAGGCTGCACTATTCTCTTCATGATCCTCTATTTTTTCGGCATGGCCAGCTCTATTTGGTGGGTCATTCTGTCCCTTACATGGTTCCTCTCCGCCGGTATGAAGTGGGGTCATGAGGCCATAGAGGCCAACTCTCAGTATTTCCACCTCGCTGCCTGGGCTGTCCCTGCTGTTAAGACTATAACCATACTGGCCATGGGGCAGGTCGATGGAGACATCCTCACTGGGGTCTGCTACGTGGGCATCAACAGCGTGGACTCCTTGAGGGGCTTTGTTTTGGCCCCTCTATTTGTCTACCTGTTTATTGGTACCTCGTTCCTCCTGGCGGGATTTGTCTCCCTGTTTCGAATCAGAACCATCATGAAACACGACGGAACCAAGACGGAGAAACTGGAGAAGCTGATGGTTCGTATCGGGGTGTTTAGTGTCCTCTACACGGTGCCAGCCACTATCGTCATTGCGTGTTACTTCTACGAGCAGGCGTTCCGCGAGCAGTGGCACCAAACCTGGCACATGCACACGTGCAAGAGATTCGCCGTGCCTTGTCCTATACACAAGTATGCCCCAATGACCCCGGACTTTACCGTGTTCATGATCAAGTACCTGATGACTATGATTGTAGGGATCACCTCCGGGTTCTGGATATGGTCTGGGAAAACACTGCAGTCCTGGAGGAACTTCTATAAGAGACTGATTAACAGCAATCAGGGAGAAACGACTGTTTAAAGTGAGATAATGTCACCCGGAACGCATGGATTATTATAGAATAGGTTTCATCTGAAATGGAAGCATATTTGACACATTAGGGCACTACTACGGAACTAGTCTGCCATTTGGGATGCAGAATCGTCAGGACAAAACTCTGAATAAGATTGATGCTTTGTCCTTTATGTTTCTGGCCTCTGACTGCAGATGATATGTGGTTGGCTTCAGACTCCAGGGTTGCTGTGAGTAAGACATTTTATTGTGCGATAATAAGGCAATGATGGAAATGGAGAAACGATGTCCATGTAAAGAATACTGAACAATTCTCAGTCATGTATCGTTTTATCTGTTGTCGGTGAAACCGTGTGTTTTTATCCCTTGGGTCTTTAAAATAATGTGCTTTAGCCAACAGGGGGGTTTGTATATCAATTACCCTGCTATTCACGCTACAGGTCTATAGAGACAATACAATATAATACTAGCACGTTATAATAGAACTGTGTTTGCCTTATGAATGTATCTTCTCGTTTGTTTCTGTGTATTTTGTGTGTTACATTCACAGCTAATACGTGACATCGTGGATATTTTGGACGGGCAGACTTAACGGATAGATGGAAGGACAAAGTTAACAGACATACCGGTAGTTAACTCACAGACTGACTGACAGGGTTAACAGACATAGTTAACTCACAGACTGACTGACAGGGTTAACAGACATAGTTAACTCACAGACTGACTGACAGGGTTAACAGACATAGTTAACTCACAGACTGACTGACAGGGTTAACAGACATAGTTAACTCACAGACTGACTGACAGGGTTAACAGACATAGTTAACTCACAGACTGACTGACAGGGTTAACAGACATAGTTAACTCACAGACTGACTGACCAAATGATGTATGAATATGATGCATGCTTGTAGCTGTGGAATTATGCAAGCTATTGCATTACCATGTCTTGTAAATAACTATTTTTTTCAGAGAGTATATGTATTTATGAAAATAATCTTGCCTTTTTTTACTATACATTTTATGAAGAGATGCCATTTGCCATTTGTACCTGTACAGTTTCACTGAATAAAATGGTTAGATTTTTTATTGTCTGGCTTCTGTGGTCAATGTTTACAGTAAATGTTTATATTAGCAAGAAAAACGCATTATTATAAAATATAATTACATTTAAAATAAATTGGACTATTTCATTGACATATCAAACAATAGGCTATTTTGTCAACACTTGCCAATATTCTTAATAATTAAATCTGTTTTGATGTCAAGTTCTTACAATTATCACAAAGTAATGATTTTTATTTTTTCAAAGTAAGTATAGTTCGTGTGAAAGTCAATTGTCTCAACTTGTAAAGATACCAATCAGATGTAGATTGGAGGTATGTTGGGTCTAATTTGGTCTAAACCTGATGTGTCAACCCGGGTTCCCTGAAGGGCGTGGTGTGTCTGTGGGGTTTCTCATGTCACTAATTAGTTAACAGTTACAGGGAACCAAATGAGGAAACAATAATATCCTGTCTACACTAGAACATTACTAGAACATTACTAGAACATTACTGCTCCATCCTGGTCCTTCAGATCTACCAGCAAATAGGTTTTTTCTCCAAACCAAGTTGAGACAAACATGACATATCTTTTGTTACATCTCATTGTAACACTCCGGATACTATCTCTCTGGACACCAGGCCCAGCGTGGAGTCATTCCACAGTTTTGGTGACATACTCATTTTGGAATCAATCCGTATGGCATACTAATGCGCGTTATGTAGGCTACATAACGATGAAACGAGTCTGACCTTTCCAACTGGAATAGACATACCTTGCTTTCTTTAAATCCACGGTTAGGTTTTGGTCCGAATAGATTTGAACCTGGTTTTGATTCGTTTGGGCTAATCCTTTGGCGCCGCCTTTCAGTAGTTTGGCGCTTGACTGATTTGCATGTGCCTTTGTTAAATAATAAACCAATTAGTGGCTAATTGGGCAATATTAAAAACTAATTGAAACTGACCGGTCAGAACACAATGAAAGCTTTGTTATAGTGAGTTATTTACACATATATCACTTTTCCAGCCTGTATAATGAGACTTCTATTAAAGGCAGTTTTGTCCTTATAAGCCAGTCTCTGTATTCTCATTGTGATCACTTATGTTGTTATTTAATTAATAATTATTGTGAATACCTTTATGGATCAATAAGAAAATAGTTGGCATGAAAAATACACATACAAAGAGGACCTTTAAATCAGAATACGCTTTTATTGCCAAGTAGGTTTACACATACGAGGAACTTGCTTTGAAACGATAGGACTTTGTGTTTATATGTTTTTACCATGTAGTCTGACAGGGATGGTGAGTAACACGTTAATAGTTCCAAGTGTCCACAGTTCAGAGTTTGACATGTGGTCTGAAATATGACACGTTAGTCACCCCCACGCGTGTCCTCCTGTACCCCAGATCTGGAGGGTAACTGTGTGCTCCTGTACCCCAGATCTGGTGGGTAACTGTGTGCTCCTGTACCCCAGATCTGGTGGGTAACTGTGTCCATCTACTGTGTCTGTTATGATCTAAACACAGCTGGAGACTCCTCATAATGCCTCATAATGCCTCATAATTCCTCATAATGCCTCATAATTCCTCATAATTCCTCATAATTCCTCATAATGCCTCATAAGGCCTCATAATGCCTCATAATTCCTCATAATTCCTCATAATTCCTCATAATGCCTCATAATGCCTCATAATTCCTCATAATGCCTCATAATTCCTCATAATGCCTCATAATGCCTCCATAATACCTCATAATTCCTCATAATTCCTCATAATGCTTCATAATGCCTCATAATGCCTCAAAAGGCCTCATAATGCCTCATAATTCCTCATAATGCCTCATAATGCCTCATAGTGCCTCCATAATGCCTCATAATTCCTCATAATGCCTCATAATTCCTCATAATTCCTCATAATTCCTCATAATGCCTCATAATGACTCATAATGCCTCCATAATACCTCATAATTCCTCATAATGCTTCATAATGCCTCATAATGCCTCATAAGGCCTCATAATGCCTCATAATGCCTCATAATTCCTCATAATTCCTCATAATGCCTCATAATTCCTCATAATGCCTCATAATTCCTCATAATGCCTCATAATTCCTCATAATGCCTTATAATTCCTCATAATGCCTCATAATGCCTCCATAATGCCTCATAATTCCTCATAATGCCTCATAATTCCTCATAATGCCTCATAATTCCTCATAATGCCTCATAATTCCTCATAATGCCTCATAATTCCTCATAATGCCTCATAATTCCTCATATTGCCTCATAATTCCTCATAATGCCTTATAATTCCTCATAATGCCTCATAATGTCCCATAATGTCCCATAATGCCTCCTTAATGCCTCATAATTCCTCATAATGCCTCATAATTCCTCATAATGCCTCATAATTCCTCATAATTCCTCATAATTCCTCATAATGCCTCATAATGACTCATAATGCCTCCATAATACCTCATAATTCCTCATAATGCTTCATAATGCCTCATAATGCCTCATAAGGCCTCATAATGCCTCATAATGCCTCATAATTCCTCATAATTCCTCATAATGCCTCATAATTCCTCATAATGCCTCATAATTCCTCATATTGCCTCATAATTCCTCATAATGCCTTATAATTCCTCATAATGCCTCATAATGTCCCATAATGTCCCATAATGCCTCCTTAATGCCTCATAATTCCTCATAATGCCTCATAATTCCTCATATTGCCTCATAATTCCTCATAATGCCTTATAATTCCTCATAATGCCTCATAATGTCCCATAATGTCCCATAATGCCTCCTTAATGCCTCATAATGCCTCATAATGCCTCATAAGGCCTCCATAGTACCCAGAGTAAGTCACTACACACAATAGGGTTCCCTTTAGGTCAACATTATCTTTGGGTCTCTTTTTGTTGAATCAGTGTTTCCCGGGGTGTTAAGTTGGTTTGGCCGGACAGACAGACAGACAGACAGACAGACAGGGAGGGAGGGAGGGGTATGATATCTGAGTTGATACCACGGCAACAGAAACACAGGGGTTGAACTGTGCTTGGAAACTGTGTTGTTGAGCCTAGTTACAGAGCAACAGAAACTCAACATAAGCATCAGAACAGAACAACAGACAGAACCGACATTAGACAGACGGGGTAGAGAGAAGCTCTGCAAAGGTACTGGAAAACCAAGGAATATGCAGAAGTTACGGTCCCAAACAGCGGTCTAGAAAACTCCAGAACCGGCAGTCATGAAGGACGTTTCTTTGTCACTACTGAGTCGAGGCTGTGGACAGGTGGTGAAGACACAGCTGGGCAGTCAAGATGGTCGCCTGGAAGTCTGCTTTGAACCTGAGGTAAAATGGCAGTTACCTTTGTGCTTGACTCAGTCAGAAATCAAGCTGTATCGACTTGTAAAGCAATATATATTCAGACTTTAAATAAACCTGGACCATTGAAATGGTTTCATTTATTTATTGAAATACAAATGATTATTATTTAAATCTCTTAAATGTCATGTTGTGGTGATGGGCTATTTTCCACCATTCTCCTGTATTTTGTGTTTATTTTTAGGACTACTACCTCTGGAAATCCCAGCCATCTCTGCTCCGCTTATCCCAGAGTGGTCGTCTGTTGGGCGGGGTGGATCCAGCACCTCCTAAGACCTACAGCACCAGGCGTGGACCTCTCTTCCTGTATTATGAAGACATGGCTACATCTTACACCATTACATCATCAGACCTATCGTCATGCCTTGCACAGTCTGAGGTCAACAGGAAGAAACGGGTTTCCCAACATTCCAGACGGGAGGAGGAGCTTCAGCTGAACACCCTGCGGGACCTGACCGGAGCCATACTGGCCTATGGGAACAAGCAGGTAGACCAACCAATCAATCACATTCATTTATAAAGCCCTTTCTACAACAAAGTTGTCACAAAGTGCTTTTACAATCACCAGCCTGAATTCGACAGAGCACACATCAACAAGTTGAAACAAGTTGATACACAGCGGCTAGGAAACACTCCCTGATGGGTCGAATTTAGGAAGATACCTAGAGAGGAACCAGGATCTGTGGGGTAGCCAGTTCTCTTCTGGCTGTCGTCTGAGTGAACTTTTCCAGGGCTGATCAGTCCAACAGTGTGGCCAGCAGGCACGGGTCCTCCTTAGTGGAAGTGGAAACAAGACTCAGTGAAAGGTTAAACACCCTAGTTCCCTACGTCCCATCACAATAGTAAGGCAGCATAAATCCTAAAAATAAGACAGGGGGGTCCAGTAAAACTGTAGCCCGAAACAGGGAAATCCCTGGACATCAGCCAATAGGAGATGTCTGGAGGAACAGGAAGCTAAACATCAGCCAATAGGAGATGTCTGGATTAACAGGCAGCTAAACATCAGCCAATAGGAGATGTCTGGATTAACAGGCAGCTAGACATCAGCCAATAGGAGAATCTCGCTCCATGAATCACAATATTGTTGATGTCTATCGTTTTGACACTTTGTCCGTAACCCTTTCTAGATTTCAATCAGAATTTCAATCAAAGGAATGATTGTAATAGAACTCACAGATCCAAATGAAAGATCAGTTAATTTATTGACTGTATGTCATGATTAATCTGTTAATATTCTCTATGATCTCTACTGTTCTCCCACTCCCATTAGGAGCTATTAAACACACTGACAGCCCCCCCCCCCACCTCCCCCAATGGAGACTGGGTGAGGACGTCTACCTCTGTTTTACCCCTGAAATGTGACCTGCTGGTTAACCTCTAATAAAGCACAGAGAAATGTCTCTCATTCATGTCTCCTAGGCTAGATGTGTGCTACAAAAGGAGTGTTCTATGACATCACCCATGGAAAATAGGGGCTAGTGTTTGTCAATTAGTTAAGCAGTTGTGTAATGTCTCCTACTCACCAGACTGAGCTCTAATGTCTCCTACTCACCAGACTGAGCTCTAATGTCTCCTACACACCAGACTGAGCTCTAATGTCTCCTACTCACCAGACTGAGCTCTAATGTCTCCTACTCACCAGACTGAGCTCTAATGTCTCCTACTCACCAGACTGAGCTCTAATGTCTCCTACTCACCAGACTGAGCTCTAATGTCTCCTACTCACCAGACTGAGCTCTAATGTCTCCTACTCACCAGACTGAGCTCTAATGTCTCCTACTCACCAGACTGAGCTCTAATGTCTGAGCCTACTACACACCAGACTGAGCTCTAATGTCTCCTACTCACCAGACTGCTCTAATGCTCTCACCAGACTGTCTCCTACTCACCAGACTGAGCTCTAATGTCTCCTACTCACCAGACTGAGCTCTAATGTCTCCTACTCACCAGACTGAGCTCTAATGTCTCCTTCTCACCAGACTGAGCCAGACTGAGCTCTAATGTCTCCTACTCACCAGACTGAGCTCTAATGTCTCCTACTAACACCAGACTGAGCTCTAATGTCTCCTACTCACCAGACTGAGCTCTAATGTCTCCTACTCACCAGACTGAGCTCTAATGTCTCCTACTCACCAGACTGAGCTCTAATGTCTCCTACTCACCAGACTGAGCTCTAATGTCTCCTACTCACCAGACTCCTAATGTCTCCTACTCACCAGACTGAGCTCTAATGTCTCCTACTCACCAGACTGAGCTCTAATGTCTCCTACTCACCAGACTGAGCTCTAATGTCTCCTACTCACCAGACTGAGCTCTAATGTCTCCTACTCACCAGACTACTCACCAGACTGAGCTCTAATGTCTCCTACACACCAGACTGAGCTCTAATGTCTCCTACTCACCAGACTGAGCTCTAATGTCTCCTACTCACCAGACTGAGCTCTAATGTCTCCTACACACCAGACTGAGCTCTAATGTCTCCTACTCACCAGACTGAGCTCTAATGTCTCCTACTCACCAGACTGAGCTCTAATGTCTCCTACTCACCAGACTGAGCTCTAATGTCTCCTACTCACCAGACTGTCTCCTACTCACCAGCTCTAATGTCTCCTACTCACCAGACCAGACTGAGCTCTAATGTCTCCTACTCACCAGACTGAGCTCTAATGTCTCCTTCTCACCAGACTGAGCTCTAATGTCTCCTACTCACCAGACTGAGCTCTAATGTCTCCTACTCACCGGACTGAGCTCTAATGTCTCCTACTCACCAGACTGAGCTCTAATGTCTCCTACTCACCAGACTGAGCTCTAATGTCTCCTACTCACCAGACTGAGCTCTAATGTCTCCTACTCACCATACTGAGCTCTAATGTCTCCTACTCACCAGACTGAGCTCTAATGTCTCCTACTCACCAGACTGAGCTCTAATGTCTCCTACTCACCAGATTGAGCTTTTCCAGTCAGGACAGCAGAGCTAGTAGACTAAGCTGCTCCACAAATGGACAATACTCACTATAAACAGCAGTAGTTGTACGGGCCGTGGTCTAAAGTAGTGCACTATACGGGAAGTAGAGTGTAATTTGGGACATTGGGACACTCAAGGTGTCTCCGATTTCCTGCCATTCCAAGGCAATCAAACTTCCAGTTTAACCATATAATACACAGCCAGAGATTAAGATGTCCGTCTCAAAGAAGTTGTCCTAAATTCTTTTCAATGATTCTCCTTCTGTTCCTGTCTCTCTGCTTGTTCCTGTCTCTCCTTCTGTTTATGTCTCTTCTCCTGTTCCTGTCTCTCCTTCTGTTCCTGTCTCTCCTTCTGTTCCTGTCTCTCCTTCTGTTCCTTTATCTCCTTATGTTCCTTTATCTCCTCCTGTTCCTTTATCTCCTCCTGTTCCTTTATCTCCTCCTGTTCCTTTATCTCCTCCTGTTCCTTTATCTCCTCCTGTTCCTTTATCTCCTCCTGTTCCTTTATCTCTTTCTGATCCTTTATCTCCTCCTGTTCCTTTATCTCCTCCTGTTCCTTTATCTTCTCCTGTTCCTTTATCTCCTCCTGTTCCTTTATCTCCTCCTGTTCCTTTATCTCCTCCTGTTCCTTTATCTCCTCCTGTTCCTTTATCTCTTTCTGTTCCTTTATCTCCTCCTGTTTCTTTTCCCTCCTGCGGTTACTGTCTATTCTGTTTCTATCTCTCCTCATGTTCCCAACACTTCTTTTTTTCCTTAATCACCTGTTTTTGTTTCCTCTGCACTTGTTTGTCCTGTTATTCCAGCTCTGTGATGAAGATGAAGACTCAAGTGAGCATGTTCCCCCCCTCCCCACCAAACTCGAGCCCTGCAATGTTACTGTGAAGCCCAGGTACCCCCCCATGGGGCCGAATCCCATGAGGTCCACCTGGAACCCCCAGGTTAGACCAGGACACAAGGATCAACTGTCCAGCCAGTCCCAACATGGTGTCCCAGTCCCATGTACCCCTGTAGAAACCCGTACCACCAGATCCATCAGACAACCACCAGGTCTTATCCAAACAGACATGGGGAAGATCTCCTCTGAGATGAGAGAGGACAGAGCATCAGGTGAACTACCTGACCACTGATCACACATCTGCCAGAGTGTTATATGATTCTGTTACATGATTCTCCATGTCACATGACAATCACAGGAAACTGTTTGCGTAAAAAACAATTTCCCTTTAATTGATTGGTTATTCAATAGGCGTGGCATTCACTAGCCGTGGCATTCACTAGGCGTGGCATTCACTAGGCGTGGCATTCACTAGCTGGTAGCATTCACTAGGCGTAGCATTCACTAGCTGGTAGCATTCACTAGCTGGTAGCATTCACTAGCTGGTAGTGTTCACTAGGCCTGGCATTCACTAGCTGGTAGCATTCACTAGGCGTAGCATTCACTAGCTGGTAGCATTCACTAGGCGTAGCATTCATTAGCTGGTAGCGTTCACTAGGCGTAGCATTCATTAGCTGGTAGCGTTCACTAGGCGTAGCATTCACTAAGCGTAGCATTCACTAGGCGAAGCATTCATAAGCTGGTAGCATTCATTACCTGGTAGCATTCACTAGCTGGTAGCATTCACTAGGCGTAGCATTCACTAGCTGGTAGCATTCACTAGGTGTAGCATTCACTAGGCATAGCAATCACTAGCTGGTAGCATTCACTAGCTGGTAGCATTCACTAGGCGTAGCATTCACTAGCTGGTAGCATTCACTAGGCGTAGCATTCACTAGCTGGTAGCATTCACTAGGCGTAGCATTCACTAGCTGGTAGCATTCACTAGGCGTAGCATTCACTAGCTGGTAGCATTCACTAGCTGTAGCATTCACTAGGCGTAGCATTCACTAGCTGGTAGCATTCACTAAGCGTAGCATGAAGCGTAGCACACTAGCTAGTAGCATTCACTAAGCGTAGCATGAGGCATAGCATTCACTAGCTGGTAGCATTCACTAGGCGTAGCATTCACTAGCTGGTAGCATTCACTAGGTGTAGCATTCACTAGGCATAGCATTCACTAGCTGGTAGCATTCACTAGCTGGTAGCATTCACTAGGCTGGTAGCATTCACTAGGCGTAGCATTCACTAGGCGTAGCATTCACTAGCTGGTAGCATTCACTAGGCGTAGCATTTACTAGCTGGTAGCATTCACTAGGCGTAGCATTCACTAGCTGGTAGCATTCACTAGGCGTAGCATTCACTAGCTGGTAGCATTCACTAGCTGGTAGCATTCACTAGGCGTAGCATTCACTAGCTGGTAGCATTCAATAGTAGCGTAGCATTCACTAGGCGTAGCATTCACTAGCTGGTAGCATTCACTAGCTGGTAGCATTCACTAGGCGTAGCATTCACTAGCTGGTAGCATTCAATAGGTGTAGCATTCACTAGGCGTATCATTCACTAGCTGGTAGCATTCAATAGGTGTAGCATTCACTAGGCGTATCATTCACTAGCTGGTAGCATTCACTAAGCGTAGCATGAGGCATAGCATTCACTAGCTGGTAGCATTCACTAGGCGTAGCATTCACACCATTAGGACAACGATTTAACTGTGAACTACGTGAAGCCAAATGAGCTCTTTGCTTGTTGATATTCATATTTATATTGTAAATATGTTGTTGTTATTGATGTTGTTATTGTTGTTGTTGCCTCTTAACACCTGTTGTTGTTATTGATGTTGTTACTGATTTTGTTATCTCTGGAAGGTCTGGAGGAGCAGGAAGCTAGGAAACGGAGGGTGAGGTTTCAGGTCCTGGTTGAGATACCCAGAGTTCAGATGAATTCCTACCCAGAGAATGAGTCTATTTGGCGAGTAGAGAGTACCAGATCCCTCCCTGGAGGACAGGTGATAATGTCACTCTTCTGTAGAAACTAATGTCTCGTTCTGTCTGTAATAACATTTTCTCAAAGGCATTTAGTTTCAACATGTGAATCCAGGACAAGATAGCAGTCTCCACAATACCAACATCAGTGCAAGTACAGATTTACATGCTGATCTGTTTCTCATATCACAGAAAGGATATCAGGAGACGAGAAGGCTTGGTGACAACCTACCTGAAGACAGGTTAGTGGGTTTACTCTCTGAACGCTTGAGTCAGTGTTGGTCTCTCTGAACGCTTGAGTCAAGGTTGTTCTCTCTGAACGCCTGAGTCAGGGCTGGTCTCTCTGAATGCTTGAGTAAGGGCTGGTCTCTCTGAATGCTTGAGTAAGGGCTGGTCTCTCTGAATGCTTGAGTAAGGGCTGGTCTCTCTGAACGCTTGAGTAAGGGCTGGTCTCTCTGAATGCTTGAGTAAGGGCTGGTCTCTCTGAACGTTTGAGTCAGGGTTGGTCTCTCTGAACGACTGAGTCAGGGCTGGTCTCTCTGAATGCTTGAATAAGGGTTGGTCTCTCTGAATGACTGAGTCAGGGCTGGTCTCTCTGAACGCTTGAGTCAGGGCTGGTCTCTCTGAAGGCTTGAGTAAGGGCTGGTCTCTCTGAACGCTTGAATAAGGATTGTTCTCTCTGAATGCTTGAGTAAGGGCTGGTCTCTCTGAACGTTTGAGTAAGGGTTGGTCTCTCTGAACGCCTGAGTCAAGATTGGTCTCTCTGAATGCTTAGACTCTTTGAAGGAAGAGAGAGTTACATAAACTTTCACACTGGAGACATACAGTTTTTTTTAATTATAGTATGTTGCTTTGTGGGTGATGAACAGTCCTAATAAATATACATTTACAGGAGCGACTGTGAGATGACAAGAGGACAGAAACCTCTACCCATACAGGTCGGAGAGAGACCTCTACCCATACAGGTCGGAGAGAGACCTCTACCCATACAGGCCGGAGAGAGACCTCTACCCATACAGGTCGGAGAGAGACCTCTACCCATACAGGTCGGAGAGAGACCTCTGCCCATACAGGTCGGAGAGAGACCTCTGCCCATACAGGTCGGAGAGAGACCTCTACCCATACAGGTCGGAGAGAGACCTCTACCCATACAGGTCGAAGAGAGACCCTGCTCTCTGAAGACAGCGTCTGTAGACTCCTCCTGGAGAAGTAGCCAGCGGTCACACATCAATTACTATGGAGGTCATCTGGAGGGGGGGCAGTTGGGAAGGACACGTGACTGGACTAGAACAGGTGTGTGTGAACAGGTGTGTGTGAACAGGTGTGTGTGTGTGTGTGTGAACAGGTGTGTGTGTGTGTGAACAGGTGTGTGTGAACAGGTGTGTGTGTGTGTGAACAGGTGTGTGTGTGTGTGAACAGGTGTGTGTGTGTGTGTGTGAACAGGTGTGTGTGTGTGTGAACAGGTGTGTGTGTGTGTGTGTGTGTGTGTGACCAGGTGGTGTGTGTGTGAACAGGTGTGTGTGAACAGGTGTGTGTGTGTGTGTGAACAGGTGTGTGTGTGTGTGAACAGGTGGTGTGTGTGTGTGTGTGAACAGGTGTGTGTGAACAGGTGTGTGTGTGTGTGTGAACAGGTGTGTGTGCCACTACAATAGTAAAAAAAGTGAAATGACTGTTATAGTAGTTTCGTTTTTCACTGTTTCCTCCTTAACATAACAAGGTGGAGCTGACCAACATCGCCAGAGAGACCAGAGGGACCAGAGAGACCAGAGGGACCAGAGAGACCAGAGAGACAAGAGAGACAAGAGAGACCAGAGAGACCAGAGGGACCAGAGAGACCAGAGGGACCAGAGAGACCAGAGGGACCAGAGAGACAAGAGAGACCAGAGGGACCAGAGAGACCAGAGGGACCAGAGAGACCAGAGGGACCAGAGAGACAAGAGAGACCAGAGAGACCAGAGAGACCATGTCTTCTTAGACAGCAGCTTCACTGCACCTCATCTCCCTTCCCTGGTCCTGGGCCCCCTGGTTAACATGCACCAGGACAAACCAAGTCACAAACCAGGAAGCCCTGAAAGGCAGGCAGGGAAGAGCAAGTCAGGGCAGAGTCTCCCACAGATACATGGTGCTGAGATCAGCTCACAGAGCCCCGCCCAACCCCACATCTATGCAGACAATACATACCGAGCAGCTGAGTGTCCTTCAGACAAGTCCCACCTAGACAGGGACCACCCAGAAAGGTCCTATCCAGGGGTCCATGCAGACAGGATCCACCCAGGGAAACCAGAACCTGGGAGGTTGCTTCTGTCATTGCTGATACCTCCTGGACATATGGAAGACAAGCAGACTCCCGGTGGTATATCAGACACTCTATCTATCCCTCTATATCTCTCTCTCTCTCAATCTTTTAGTACCTACTTACTTATGTAGTTAATTTTTTCAGGAAGAGCAGGAGCTCTAGGAGGGTTGGCTAAGAAAGAAGTCGCAGAAAGAAAAGGAGGAGCAGAAGGAAAACTAGAATCAGGACAAGGAGACCTCCCTGAAGAAGGTGTCAAACTAGAACCTGACCAAGGTAACAAACTAGAACCTGACCAAGGTAACAAACTAGAACCTGACCAAGGTAACAAACTAGAACCTGACCAAGGTAACAAACTACAACCTGACCAAGGTAACAAACGAGAACCTGACCAAGGTAACAAACTACAACCTGACCAAGGTAACAAACTACAACCTGACCAAGGTAACAAACTACAACCTGACCAAGATAACAAACTACAACCTGACCAAGGTAACAAACTACAACCTGACCAAGGTAACAAACTAGAACCTGACCAAGGTAACAAACTACAACCTGACCAAGGTAACAAACTACAACCTGACAAAGGTAACAAACTACAACCTGACCAAGGTAACAAACTACAACCTGACCAAGGTAACAAACTACAACCTGACCAAGGTAACAAACTACAACCTGACCAAGGTAAGAAACTAGAACCTGACCAAGGTAACAAACTAGAACCTGACCAAGTAACAAACTAGAACCTGACCAAGGTAACAAACTAGAACCTGACCAAGGTAATAAACTAGAACCTGACCAAGGTAACAAACTACAACCTGACCAAAGTAACAAACTACAACCTGACCAAGGTAACAAACTACAACCTGACCAAGGTAACAAACTACAACCTGACCAAGGTAACAAACTACAACCTGACCAAGGTAACAAACTACAACCTGACCAAGGTAACAAACTACAACCTGACCAAGGTAACAAACTACAACCTGACCAAGGTAACAAACTACAACCTGACCAAGATAACAAACTACAACCTGACCAAGGTAACATAGGATAGACAGGATACATATGAGTACATGACAGGATAGACATATGAGTACATGACAGGATAGATAGGACACTTATGTGTACATGACAGGACACGTATGAGTACATGACAGGATAGACACGTATGAGTATATGACAGGATAGACACATATGAGTACATGACAGGATAGATAGGACACATATGAGTACATGACAGGACACGTATGAGTATATGACAGGATAGACACGTATGAGTATATGACAGGATAGACACATATGAGTACATGACAGGATAGATAGGACACATATGAGTACATGACAGGACACGTATGAGTATATGACAGGATAGACACGTATGCGTATATGACAGGATAGACACATATGAGTACATGACAGGATAGATAGGACACATATGAGTACATGACAGGACACGTATGAGTATATGACAGGATAGACACGTATGCGTATATGACAGGATAGACACATATGAGTACATGACAGGATAGATAGGACACATATGAGTACATGACAGGACACGTATGAGTACACGAAGGGACAGACACGTATGCGTCTTGTCAGCTGTTCGGTACCCGTCTGCCTGTTTTGCGGTGACTTTGAGGACAGTCATTCTTATTCTATTTGAATTTTCTTTTTATGAAATTTCTTTCTTATTCCAATTATATTTTCTTTTTATTAAATTTTTACTTATTCTATTTTTAGATCATAATTTTTTTATTCCTTTCATAATCTATTTTTTTCTTTGCTTTTTAAGAAATTTCTTTCTTATTTTATTAAAAAAAAATATTTTCATGAAATTCCTTTCGTATTCAATTTAAATTTATTTAAAAAAAATTATAATCCTTTCTTATTCCTATTATATTTTCTTTTCTTTTTATTAAATTCCTTTATTATTCCATTTTTAGATGTATTTTTTGTAAATTCCTTTCGTATTAATTTTTTTAATACATTTTTCATGAAATACCTTCCTTATTCAAATTATATTTTATTTTCATGAAATTCCTTTCTAATTCTAATTCAAAATAATTTATTTTATTAAATTTGTTTCTTATTCTATTTGTAATTTATTTGATGAAATTCCTTTCTTATTCTATTTTTTTAAAATATTTTATGAAATTAGTTTCTTGTTTCTTTTTATTTTCATGAATTTTTTTTCTCATTAAAATTATATTTTTTCTTTTTATTAAATTCCTTTCGTTTTATATTTCTAGATCATTATTTTTTGTAAATTCCTTTTGTATTCTATTTTTTTCTTTATTTTTTATGAAAAACCTTCCTTACTCTAATATTATTTTCTTTTTATGAAATTCCTTTCTTATTCTATTTCATTTTTTTCTTTTTCGAAATTACTTTCTTGTTCAATTTCAATTATCTTTTTTTGGGGGGATTTCCTTTCTTATTTGATCTATATCTTCTTTTCTATTTGTATGAAATTCGTTTGTTATTCTATTTCTATTTTATTTTTCACA
Source organism: Dallia pectoralis (assembly GCA_029465975.1). Lineage (NCBI taxonomy): Eukaryota > Metazoa > Chordata > Actinopteri > Esociformes > Umbridae > Dallia > Dallia pectoralis. Next base: position 1,182,251 of record CM055738.1, on the reverse strand, counting down.
TTGAATTGGATGTGTGTCACGGATCCGGTGTCAGGATGAAGCCAGATGCTTACGTTCCTGGTATTTATTGATATAAAATACACTTAACAACGAACGGAAACCATCTAAACTGTATTTAAATAAAAATGTGTGTAACTGACTTCGAATCACACAAATCACACAAATCACACAACACACTCACGTAGTACCTAAACATAATTTTGAAATAATCCCAAGCAAAGTGCTAACACCCCCATTGACCTAAATAGCACTTAAATAATTAGGACCCCCTTAATCAATTGTCTTTTTCTTTTGTAAAGCACATTGCATTGCTTCTTTGTATAAATTGGGCTGCATAAATAAACTTGCTTGCTCTCCACTGCCTCTTTCAGAACATGCCGTCCCTCTGGGGATGATAGCCCCTCTGGCCTGCCGGCTAAGAGGCCTTGGGAAACAGAGCTCCATGGCCGTCTACAGGGACAGACCTGAACTCCATGCCCAATGGGACCATTCCGATCCAGGCAGGGCTGTGGTCAGAGGCAGCCTACCCCTGGAGCTCAGAGGTCTGGATCCTTTATTCAATAGATGTCTTGTATGTTAATATTATTAGTTGGGTAAACCCACATTAATGTGTCCAATATGGTGTCCTATTCCCTACAGGGCATTTCACTAGATCCTTATGTGTCTAGTTTCACCAGATCCCAATGTGTCTAGTTTCACCAGATCCATATGTGTCTAGTTTCACCAGATCCATATGTGTCTAGTTTCACCAGATCCCTATGTGTCTAGTTTCACCAGATCCATATGTGTCTAGTTTCACCAGATCCATATGTGTCTAGTTTCACCAGATCCCTATGTGTCTAGTTTCACCAGATCCTTATGTGTCTAGTTTCACCAGATCCATATGTGTCTAGTTTCACCAGATCCTTATGTGTCTAGTTTTACCAGATCCATATGTGTCTAGTTTTATCAGATCCTTATGTGTCTAGTTTCACCAGATCCATATGTGTCTAGTTTTACCAGATCCATATGTGTCTAGTTTTACCAGATCCATATGTGTCTAGTTTTACCAGATCCATATGTGTCTAGTTTCACCGGATCCATATGTGTCTAGTTTCACCAGATCCCTATAGATCTAGTTTCACCAGATCCATATGTGTCTAGTTTTACCAGATCCCTATAGATCTAGTTTAACCAGATCCCTATAGATCTAGTTTCACCAGATCCATATGTGTCTAGTTTCACCGGATCCCTATGTGTCTATTTTCACCAGATCCATATGTGTCTAGTTTCACCAGATCCCTATAGATCTAGTTTCACCAGATCCATATGTGTCTAGTTTTACCAGATCCCTATAGATCTAGTTTAACCAGATCCCTATAGATCTAGTTTCACCAGATCCATATGTGTCTAGTTTCACCGGATCCCTATGTGTCTATTTTCACCGGATCCATATGTGTCTAGTTTCACCGGATCCATATGTGTCTAGTTTCACCGGATCCATATGTGTCTAGTTTCACCGGATCCATATGTGTCTAGTTTCACCAGATCCCTATGTGTCTAGTTTCACCAGATCCCTATAGATCTAGTCTCACCATATCCCTGTGGGTTTAGTTTTCCAGGTCATGCATTGTGAAGTTATTTTCAGAGAGCCTCTGTGTGTTTTCAGAATGGCAGCAGACAGGCAAAATGCTGGGCACCTTGATCATGGGTCCTGATGGTGAGGTGATGCAGATGTCCCTGTGGGACCCAACCAACATGGCTGACACAGAGTCTTCTGGGCTGGACCAAGCCTCAACAGACCACGGTACTACATCTGGCAACCTGGGGTCACCTGACCTCAGTACTACACCTGGCAACCTGGGGTCAACAGACTATTGATAGGGAGCTGTATGACCTGTGTATCACATCTGTATGACCTGTGTATGACCTGTGTATGACCTGTCTATGACCTGTGTATGACCTGTGTATGACATTTGTATGACCTGTGTATCACATCTGTATGACCTGTGTATGACCTGTGTATCACATCTGTATGACCTGTGTATGACCTGTGTATCACATCTGTATGACCTGTGTATGACCTGTGTATGACCTGTTTGTGACCAGCTCTTCAGGGCCTGACCTCAAAGGGTGAAGGACCGTGGGTCGTATTGATGCAAACCAAGTCTAAGGCCACAGGTTAGTTCCTCACCCAAAGCCATAAACCTCTACTCAACCTAAACTAACTTAAGCTTTAATCCTAACCCTAGATCTCAACCTAGTTTTTATGATCTTAATCGTTGACCTAAATCTAGATATTGTAATCCTAACTGTAAACTAAAATCTAGCCTTTAAAATCATACTATTATACCTAACTCTAGCTTTTACAATCCTCACTCTAGACCTACATCTTAAAATCCTAAACCTATATCCATATAACCATGGCCTTACTTCTAGAATCCTAACCTTAAGATTCAAGTGAACACAAATGATAATAATAATTAATAATAATCTGATATGTCCCAAACACCAAACCCAGAGCTCAGTTCATGAGTTACATGATTCTCAAATCCCCATCATTTCTAGGCCAAAATGCAATCAAACGTTTAATTATATATGTTAAATATTTCACAATAAAGAACAATTAATCTTAGCTGTATTACTGGAACACATGATGATCCATTCCTGGCAGAACCTCCTCAGAACTACGTCAGGAAAAGTCATTATGTTATTTGCATATCTCTCCAGAGATGTTCAATCAGATTGTAGTCTGGGCTCTGGCTGGAACCTGATTGGCCAGAGCCCAGGACAATCACAGAGTTGTCCCGAAGCCACTCCTTCGTTATCTTCACTTAGAGTTCTGTCCGAGTGACCCCTAATTAAGGCTCTTCTCCCTGACCACTCAGTTTGGCCGGGTCACCAACTCTTCCATTACAGATGATGGAGGCCACTGTGCTCATTGGGACTTTCAATGCTGCATACATTTGTCTGTACCCTTTACCAGATCTGTGCCTCGATACAATCCTGTCTCTGAGGTCTACAAATAATTCCTTTGACTTCATGACTTGATTTTTGCTCTGACATACACTGTCAACTGTGGGACCTTATTTAAAAAAAATAGATCTGCAAAGATATAAAACATAATTTTCACGTTATCATTATGGGGTATTGTGTGCAGAATTGAGGAGAAACGCAAATGTAATCGATTTAGCAATAAGGCAAAAAGTGAAAAAAGTTAAGCGCTGTGAATACTTTCCGGATATACTGTATATGTTTACGCTAGGAGTGTGACAATATGTCTCATAGATGTGAACAGCTGTCTCATGAGAACAGCATGACGGTTTGTGAGGGTGAATTAGCATAGATGATGCGACGCCACTTTTAAATAGTTGACAGTGTGACAGCATTTTGGGTATTTGGTGGAAACTACAGACGTAAACAGTGCCAGACAAGACACAAGAAAATAGTGCCCTCCACCACAGCTAACATGAGCATTATGCAAAAAAGAACCACCACAGCTCCCAAACTAATATCAACCACGTCTGTAAAGAAAACACTGAGAGGCCAGACAAATGCTTTACAACTCACCGTTCACATTCAAGTGCTAGAGACACAGCAATCAGGTGTGGGTGGAAAAATACAACATATAACAAAAGGACTATGTCAACTATCTCTAGAGATCACTGCCTTGGTCTTGGAATCAATGTTTCCCATAATGCATCACTGCCTTGGTCCTGGAATCTGTTTCCCATAATGCATCACTGCCTTCGTCCTGGAATCTCTGTTTCCCATAATGCGTCACTGCCTTTGTCTTGGAATCAATGTTTCCCATAATGCATCACTTTCTTGGTCCTGGAATCTCTGTTTCCCATAATGCATCACTGCCTTGGTCCTGGAATCTCTGTTTCCCATAATGCATCACTGCCGTTGTCTTGGAATCAATGTTTCCCATAATGCATCACTGCCTTTGTCTTGGAATCAATGTTTCCCATAATGCATCACTGCCTTGGTCCTGGAATCTGTTTCCCATAATGCATCACTGCCTTTGTCTTGGAATCAATGTTTCCCATAATGCATCACTGCCTTTGTCTTGGAATCAATGTTTCCCATAATGCATCACTGCCTTGGTCCTGGAATCTCTGTTTCCCATAATGCATCACTGCCTTGGTCCTGGAATCTCTGTTTCCCATAATGCATCACTGCCTTGGTCCTGGAATCTCTGTTTCCCATAATGCTGATTAAATGTCTCAGTGGAAAACAGAGACAGCTGTTTTGAACTGGTTAGAAACAGGCTGCATGTTCCTCTCAGCTTGAGATAAATAGAAAACAAAAGCTCTTGGATACCATTGGAGAGTACACGGTGTATAGAAGAAAAGGTTAGCATAGCCACTACATGGGATGGTTATTATGTGAGGGGTGGAGGAGTGCTGTAGGGGAGGAACGCAGAGTGGAGGAGTAAAGTGGAGGAGAGGAGGAACGTAGAGTGGAGGAGTAAAGTGGAGGAGAGGAGGAACGTAGAGTGGAGGAGTGCTGGAGGAGAGGAAGAACGTAGAGTGGAGGAGAGGAGGAACGTAGAGTGGAGGAGAGGAGGAACGTAGAGTGGAGGAGTAAATATAGGAGTAAGATAGTCAGTTGACAAAGATAGGTTGCAGGCTGGACCATGTTAAGGGAAACATGCTGCTGGGGGAGGTCGGTGTGGTTTTGGAGAGGTGGGTGTGGTTTTGGGGATGTGGGTGTGGTTTTGGAGAGGTGGGTGTGGTTTTGGGGATGTGGGTGTGGTTTTGGGGATGTGGGTGTGGTTTTGGGGTGGTGGGTGTGGTTTTGGGGGAGGTGTGGATCCAGGCTTGTGATTATAGAACATAGAGAAAGCATTCTAAGAAATCATTCAGTCTCCAGAGACCTGGGTTAGGGTACAGAACCAGAGAAGCCAGAGGGGGAACCCTCTGTTAGGGTACAGAACCAGAGAAGCCAGAGGGGGAACCTGGGTTAGGGTACAGAACCAGAGAAGCCAGAGGGGGAACCTGGGTTAGGGTACAGAACCAGAGAAGCCAGAGGGGGAACCTGGGTTAGGGTACAGAACCACAGAAGCCAGAGGGGGAACCTGGGTTAGGGTACAGAACCAGAGAAGCCAGAGGGGGAACCTGGGTTAGGGTACAGAACCAGAGAAGCCAGAAGGGGAACCTGGGTCACGGGCACAGAACCAGAGAAGCCAGAAGGGGAACCTGGGTTAGGGTACAGAACCAGAGAAGCCAGAAGGGGAACCTGGGTCACAGGCACAGAACCAGAGAAGCCAGAAGGGGAACCTGGGTTAGGGTACAGAACCAGAGAAGCCAGAAGGGGAACCTGGGTCACGGGCACAGAACCAGAGAAGCCAGAAGGGGAACCTGGGTCACGGGCACAGAACCAGAGAAGCCAGAGGGGGAACCTGGGTTTGGATTCCAGTCTTTCACACAACCTTCCTCTACCTCACTCACTTCAAACAGGCCTGTAACTTATTAAAACAGACCGGACAGAAAATAAACTAGACTCCTCACCTCTCCCTGGAAGGAACATAAAAGAAGTATAAGTAATACACTGGGAACGTCCCAAATAGGTCCCCATTCCCCATGGAGTATAATTCTCTACACCAGATTCTCTATTTAGTGTATGTGGGTGCCTGGGGTTAGGTTTGGGACACAGATGTGGTGACGATGTTGCACTGGTTGTTTTGAAAGGCTTGAAGCCATAAGTATCACTTATCATCGGTACATTCTCAGTCACACATCTCTACATCCTGCTCTGAAACAGGGTTTTCAGTTTCCAGCTATGATTGTTTCGTTTTGAGGTAGCAGAAAGTGATATGATGGTACGGTAAACAACTTGGATTCATGTTGATTGCGGTTCATATAATGCAGGCCAATCTGGTCAGTAGTACTCCTGCTCTGGTCAGGGTAAATAGATCTCACACGTGTTGTGAGCACACTCTGGTGGGAAAACCGGGGAACTGCATGGAGTTGCTACTATTACTGATCTGGTTGTTGTTGGAGGGACTTCCCATGTACAGAATTAGTGCTATGAAATGGTTCAACAGGTTTTAGGGCTCTATAGTTTAGAGGAATTATGCCGGGGTAATATGAGAGGCTGCATGTGAACGGGGACATTGTAGTGACAAACAGCCTCCAGGCCCGTGGCAGGTCATTCTCAGGGCTCAGGTGATCCTAGTGAATTACCTGAGAACTCCCAGGAGCACCAGATCAACTTACTCAACTGTTGAATTGTGATAGGTCAAATGAAAATGAGTCCTCGTTCTCAGCTCAGGGGATTTACAGACTGGGAGGGGACGGGCTTCACAAGCTCCCCCGAGCAGAGCAGTTGGCAGTAATTGGAACCAGGTTGTTATTGACTAAAGTATGTGGTTTTAAGCCTAATGGATTGGTGAAAGTTAAATAAAAACAACTTGCTACATGTTTTGGTTCTCATCTATAACATTTAAAACTGGGTGACTGACTGTTTCCAGGGTAGAGGGGGTTTGGTCTGACTGTCTCTAGGGTAGAGGGGGTTTGGTCTGACTGTCTCTAGGGTAGAGGGGGTTTGGTCTGACTGTCTCTAGGGTAGAGGGGGTTTGGTCTGACTGTCTCTAGGGTAGAGGGGGTTTGGTCTGACTGTCTCTAGGGTAGAGGGGGTTTGGTCTGACTGTCTAGGGTAGAGGGGGTCTGGTCTGACTGTCTCTAGGGTAGAGGGGGTTTGGTCTGACTGTCTCCAGGGTAGAGGGGGTTTGGTCTGACTGTCTTTAGTATTCATATTATCACAACAACACAGATGATATTAAAGACATTCATTCTTGTTCCAGGGGGGTCCAGTAAAGGACCTCAAGCCAACATGAAACCAAGAGGATCAGTCCCACAACCGGGGCGATCCGATCGACAAACTCGCCCCTCAGAAGAGAAGAAATCGGTAGGAGAGAGAGACAGGCGGAGATATGAGGCTGAGGAAAACAGGGTAAGCCTAAAAGTGGTGACTCAGAGGGGTAACAAGAGGACCGTCCATGCTGACGAATGCTTGTGAATAATTATCAGTTGAAAATGCTTTGTCTGTTTAGTCTGACCGAGTGTGTGTGTGTGTGTGTGTGTGTGTGTGTGTGTGTGTGTGTGTGTGTGTGTGTGTGTGTGTGTGTGTGTGTGTGTGTGTGTGTGTGTGTGTGTGTGTGTGTGTGTGTGTGTACCTGTACCTAACCTCTGGACACACAGATGGTGGGAGAGGAAGGAGACATGGCAGCTGTCAAGGGCAACATAAGCAGCAGCTCAGGTAAAGCTGCATATAGCTAGTACGTGTTCACTATTATCAGGTAACCAGTAGATAACTAGTACCTGTTCACTATTATCAGGTAACCAGCAGATAACTAGTACCTTTTCACTATTATCAGGTAGCCAGTAGATAACTAGTACGTGTTCACTATTATCAGGTAACCAGTAGATAACTAGTATATGTTCACTGTTAGCAGGTAACCAGTAGATAACTAGTACCTGTTCAATATTATCAGGTAACCAGTAGATAACAAGTAAATGTTCACTATTAGCAGGTAACCAGTAGATAACTAGTACCTGTTCACTATTATCAGGTAACCAGTAGATAACTAGTATATGTTCACTATTAGCAGGTAACCAGCAAATAACTAGTACATGTTCACTATTAGCAGGTAACCAGCAGATAACTAGTACCTGTTCACTGTTAGCAGGTAACCAGCAGATAACTAGTATCTGTTCACTATTATCAAGTAACCAGTAGATAACTAGTATATGTTCACTATTAGCAGGTAACCAGCAGATAACTAGTACCTGTTCACTAATAGCAGGTAACCAGCAGATAACTAGTACCTGTTCACTATTAGCAGGTAACCAGCAGATAACTAGTACCTGTTCACTATTAGCAGATAACCAGTAGATATCTTGTACCTGTTCACTATTAGCAGGTAACCAGCAGATAACTAGCACCTGTTCACTATTAGCAGGTAACCAGTAGATAACTAGTACCAGTTCACTATTAGCAGATAACCAGTAGATAACTAGTACCAGTTCACTATTAGCAGATAACCAGCAGATAACTAGTACCTGTTCACTATTAGCAGATAACCAGTAGATAACTAGTACCTGTTCACTATTAGCAGGTAACCAGCAGATAACTAGAACCTGTTCACTATTAGCAGGTAACCAGCAGATAACTAGTATCAGTTCACTATTAGCAGATAACCAGCAGATAACTAGTACCTGTTCACTATTAGCAGATAACCAGTAGATAACTAGTACCTGTTCACTATTAGCAGGTAACCAGCAGATAACTAGAACCTGTTCACTATTAGCAGGTAACCAGCAGATAACTAGTATCTGTTCACTATTATTAGCAGATAACCAGCAGATAACTAGTACCTGTTCACTATTAGCAGATAACCAGCAGATAACTAGTACCTGTTCACTATTAGCAGGTAACCAGCAGATAACTAGTACTGTTCACTATTATTAGCAGGTAACCAGCAGATAACTAGTATCTGTTCACTATTATTAGCAGGTAACCAGCAGATAACTAGTACCTGTTCACTATTAGCAGGTAACCAGCAGATAACTAGTACCTGTTCACTATTAGCAGGTAACCAGCAGATAACTAGTACCTGTTCACTATTATCAGGTAACCAGTAGATAACTAGTACCTGTTCGCTATTATTAGCAGGTAACCAGTAGATAACTAGTACCTGTTCACTATTATTAGCAGGTAACCAGTAGATAACTAGTACCTGTTCACTATTATTAGCAGGTAACCAGTAGATAACTAGTATATGTTCACTATTAGCAGGTAACCAGTAGATAACTAGTACCTGTTCACTATTATTAGCAGGTAACCCGTAGATAACTAGTACCTGTTCACTATTATTAGCAGGTAACCAGCAGATAACTAGTACCTGTTCACTATTATTAGCAGGTAACCAGCAGATAACTAGTATCTGTTCACTATTAGCAGGTAGATAACTAGTATCTGTTCACTATTAGCAGGTAACCAGTAGATAACTAGTGTCTGTTCACTATTAGCAGGTAACCAGTAGATAACTAGTATATGTTCACTATTAGCAGGTAACCAGTAGATAACTAGTATATGTTCACTATTAGCAGGTAACCAGCAGATAACTAGTACCTGTTCACTATTATTATCAGGTAACCAGCAGATAACTAGTACCTGTTCACTATTATTAGCAATGTTAGCCTGTCTACTACTATTATTCTCAGTTTGCCAGTGCATATCTGTAAATGTAAAAGCTTATATAAAGATTATGTTTTCCAGTGAAGATTCAAAGTGATGCATTAGAGAAAGAGCCAGGAGAAGGAAACGACGGAGGGAATAAAGAAGCAGAGGAGTCCAGAACAAAGAGGAGGGGCCAGTATTGCATTAGTCCTCAGAAGAGTGTGGTATCGACCATACGAGAAGGGATCCAAAACATCTCCCACAAATCACCTGACTTAACAGACATAGGCCACACCCACAACTGTCCTGACACAACTGACACATCCACAAGCCACTCCCACAACCTTCCTGGCTTAACTGACACAAGCCACTCCCACAATCTTCCTGACTTAACAGACACAAGCCACTCCCACAACCTTCCTGGCTTATCTGACACAGGCCACTCCCACACTCCTCCTTCAACCACTCCCTCTAGCCACTCAACAGAGGTGCAGGAAGCCCCTTCTAAGAAGAGGAATCTGAACCAGTCTGAGAACCTTGCAGCCAGCAGGTGAGGGACTGTGGAACCCCTTTTTAGATTAGTTCTGTTCCTGTTATTTTACATTCAACCTGTGCAGTGATCTGGAGACAGTTCAATGCCTATCTCCAGGGTTTCTGTTCAGCGGTCACAGTGTAAATCTCACATTTTCTGTCTAATTAAAATGTGCTTTTTTTGCAGTAAAGGAGGCCATTTCAAGAAAGCCAGTGTTCCTGTAGATGAACAGAAAAAGCGAGGGAGAAAACAGGGAACAAGTGATGAACAAACCAGACTGGGAACTCTGGAGGACACGTTCAATAAAGGGACAGAATTACAGGACTCTCCTGCTGGACCAATTACGGTGAGTTAGGAGGAGCAAGACAGTTAATTGGGTTAACGAGACTGCTGCAGTTTTTATTTCGATAATCTAAAATCACAGCTACCCGGGCCACAACTCAGTGACTCGGCTAACAGGGCCACTAGCTCAGTGACTCGGCTAACAGGGCCACTAGCTCAGTGACTCGGCTAACAGGGCCACTAGCTCAGTGACTCGGCTAACAGGGCCACTAGCTCAGTGACTCGGCTAACAGGGCCACTAGCTCAGTGACTCGGCTAACAGGGCCACTAGCTCAGTGACTCGGCTAACAGGGCCACTAGCTCAGTGACTCGGCTAACAGGGCCACTAGCTCAGTGACTCGGCTAACAGGGCCACTAGCTCAGTGACTCGGCTAACAGGGCCACTAGCTCAGTGACTCGGCTAACAGGGCCACTAGCTCAGTGACTCGGCTAACAGGGCCACTAGCTCAGTGACTCGGCTAACAGGGCCACTAGCTCAGTGACTCGGCTAACAGGGCCACTAGCTCAGTGACTCGGCTAACAGGGCCACTAGCTCAGTGACTCTGTAATCCATTGCCACAGTCTTATTGTACCTCTTGCTTTCCAGAAAAACAGAATGGTGAAAGGGCAAGAGCAGAAAGGTCTCCTTAAAGAAAATAGGAAATCTTCAAAAAAGAAAACAGACCAGGTCAAAGGTCAAGCAGAGTTTGTTGTCGGTGAGTTTCTTTCATAATGTAAATGTAAATAATGACCTCTGTTTTGACTTATACCCTATAGACCTCGGTCAAAAGTAGTGCTCCAAATGGGATATAGCTTGTGGGACATTACCCATCATCCTCTGATCTCGTTATAGGAAAGCCTAAAGGTCAGAGGGCAGTGAAGAAAACAAAAGAGGGAGGTGGGAGAGAGGAAGCTTCTCAGTCTGCTCTGAGTTCTGATGGAGATGTGAGGGCCATAGCACAGGAGGCGGAGAACCTGAACATCTCCTTAAATGGTGTGATCTCTGAGTGGGAGGAGCCGACGAGTCGCATCCATTCCTGCACATCCAATCACAGCTCTGTAGACAGGTAAGCTCTGATTCAACTTTATTGTCATTGGACAGTACAAGTACAGTGTGAGGATGTGCAATTAACATGGATAAGATATGGAGTACAGTGTGAGGATGTGTAATTAACATGGATAAGATATGGAGTACAGTGTGAGGATGTGCAAATAACATGGATAAGATATGGAGTACAGTTTGAGGATGTGTAATTAACATGGATAAGATATGGAGTACAGTGTGAGGATGTGTAATTAACATGGATAAGATATAGGAGTACAGTGTGAAGATGTGTAATTAACATGGATAAGATATGAAGTACAGTGTGAGGATGTGTAATTAACATGGATAAGATATGGAGTACAGTGTGAGGATGTGTTTTAACATGGATAATACATGGAGTACAGTGTGAGGATGTGTAATTAACATGGATAATATATGGAGTACAGTGTGAGGATATGTAATTAACATGGATAAGATATGGAGTACAGTGTGAGGATGTGTAATTAACATGGATAAGATATGGAGTACAGTGTGAGGATGTGCAATTAATATGGATAAGATATGGAGTCAGTGTGAGGATGTGTAATTAACATGGATAATATATGGAGTACAGTGTGAGGATGTGTAATTAACATGGATAAGATATAGGAGTACAGTGTGAAGATGTGTAATTAACATGGATAAGATATGAAGTACAGTGTGAGGATGTGTAATTAACATGGATAAGATATGGAGTACAGTGTGAGGATGTGTTTTAACATGGATAATATATGGAGTACAGTGTGAGGATGTGTAATTAACATGGATAAGATATGGAGTACAGTGTGAGGATGTGTAATTAACATGGATAAGATATGGAGTACAGTGGGAGGATGTGTTATTAACATGTATAAGGTATTGAGTACAGTGTAAGGATGTGTAATTAACATGGATAAGATATGGAGTACAGTGTGAGGATGTGTAATTAATATGGATAAGATATGGAGTACAGTGTGAGGATGTGTAATTAACATGGATAAGATATGGAGTACAGTGTGAAGATGTGTAATTAACATGGATAAGATATGAAGTACAGTGTGAGGATGTGTAATTAACATGGATAAGATATGGAGTACAGTGTGAGGATGTGTAATTAACATGGATAATATATGGAGTACAGTGTGAGGATGTGTAATTAACATGGATAAGATATGGAGTACAGTGTGAGGATGTGTAATTAACATGGATAAGATATGGAGTACAGTGTGAGGATGTGTAATTAACATGGATAAGATATGGAGTCAGTGTGAGGATGTGTAATTAACATGGATAAGATATGGAGTACAGTGTGAGGATGTGTAATTAACATGGATAAGATATGGAGTACAGTGGGAGGATGTGTAATTAACATGGATAAGATATGGAGTACAGTGTGAGGATGTGCAATTAACATGGATAATATATGGAGTACAGTATGAGGATGTGCAATTAACATGGATAACATATGGAGTACAGTGTGAGGATGTGTAATTAACATGGATAAGATATGGAGTACAGTGTGAGGATGTGTAATTAACATGGATAATATATGGAGTACAGTGTGAGGATGTGTAATTAACATGGATAAGATATGGAGTCAGTGTGAGGATGTGTAATTAACATGGATAAGATATGGAGTACAGTGTCAGGATGTGCAATTAACATAGATAAGATATAGGGTACAGTGTGAGGATGTGTAATTAACATGGATAAGATATGGAGTACAGTGTGAGGATGTGCAATTAAGATGGATAATATATGGAGTACAGTATGAGGATGTGCAATTAACATGGATAACATATGGAGTACAGTGTGAGGATGTGTAATTAACATGGATAAGATATGGAGTACAGTGTGAGGATGTGCAATTAACATGGATAAGATATGAAGTACAGTGTGAGGATGTGTAATTAACATGGATAAGATATGGAGTCAGTGTGAGGATGTGTAATTAACATGGATAATATATGGAGTACAGTGTGAGGATGTGTAATTAACATGGATAATATATGGAGTACAGTGTGAGGATGTGTAATTAACATGGATAAGATATGGAGTACAGTGTGAGGATGTGTAATTAACATGGATAATATATGGAGTACAGTGTGAGGATGTGTAATTAACATGGATAATATATGGAGTACAGTGTGAGGATGTGTAATTAACATGGATAAGATATGGAGTACAGTGTGAGGATGTTTAATTAACATGGATGTGTAAATGTGCAAATATTCACTTCAACAATTTAGCTAATTGTAAATGTGCAGAGGGCAGCACCAGCAGAGAACATCTGTGCAACTGGTAAACAGATAGTACAAACAACAAGCATTGTGCAAATGCTAATCAACATCTGGAGTCTGCCTGACAGTGCTAAACTTCCTGTTTATCCCAGGGGCTCCTCGTCCAATTGGCTTTCGGGTCTGAGTTCAGTCAAATCTCCTTCCGGTGAAGAGGAGGAGGTTCTACCTTGCAGACAGCGCTCCTCATATACTCAACTGTCATCCCACTCGGTTGTCATGGCAGCAGAAAACCAACCATTAAATCTTGTCATAACTGACAACAACAGCAATACGGTGAGTATAGAGAACAGAACGTGAGTATAGAGAACAGAACGTGAGTACAGAGAACAGAACGTGAGTATAGAGAACAGAACGTGAGTACAGAGAACAGAACGTGAGTATAGAGAACAGAGCGTGAGTATAGAGAACAGAACGTGAGTACAGAGAACAGAACGTGAGTATAGAGAACAGAACGTGAGTACAGAGAACAGAACGTGAGTATAGAGAACAGAACGTGAGTATAGAGAACAGAACGTGAGTACAGAGAACAGAACGTGAGTATAGAGAACAGAACGTGAGTATAGAGAACAGAACGTGAGTACAGAGAACAGAACGTGAGTACAGAGAACAGAACGTGAGTACAGAGAACAGAACGTGAGTACAGAGAACAGAACCTGAGTACAGAGAACAGAACGTGAGTACAGAGAACAGAACCTGAGTACAGAGAACAGAACGTGAGTACAGAGAACAGAACGTGAGTGTATAGAACAGAACGTGAGTGTATACAACAGAACGGGGAGTATATAGAACAGAACAGAACGTGAGTATAGAGAACAGAACGTGAGTATATAGAACATAATGTGAGTGTAAAGAACAGAATGTGAGTATAGAGAACAGAACGTGAGTATAGAGAACAGAACTTGAGTATAGAGAACTGAACGTGAGTATGGAGAACAGAACTTGAGTATAGAGAACAGAACAGAACGTGAGTATGGAGAACAGAACTTGAGTATAGAGAACAGAACTTGAGTATAGAGAACAGAACGTGAGTATGGAGAACAGAACGTGAGTATAGAGAACAGAACTTGAGTATAGAGAACAGAACGTGAGTATGGAGAACAGAACTTGAGTATAGAGAACAGAACTTGAGTATAGAGAACAGAACAGCATTTTTTTCACAATTCACCATTAATACTTCCCACACATTGGAGGCAACTGGTTTTGTATTTTAAGGAATCAAAGGCAATTTGGTATTTAGTATTAGCAAAGCTTTTATAATTTATTTGTGGCAACCTTTCAGAGTTTAGAACATCTGTGTTCCTGGTTCGATCTTCCAACAGGGTTTACCCATAAATTCACTACTGGGATCTGTTGTTTGGGTTTTAGGCGGAACTGCAGACTAAAACACTAATTGAAAAGGACATACAGAAGAAAGGGCTGGCAGAGAAAGCGGAGCGCCGTCGCTTAGAGGTTGAGAGGAAAAGGAAGGAGAAGGAGGAAGAGAAGAGGAGGCAGCTGGAGCGGGAGGAGAGAGAGGAGAACCTCAGGATGGAGCTAGAGGAGGAGCAAAAACATCGAGCAGAAGAACTCAGGTACGTTCTGAGAAATAATGCAGAAATTATGCAAATAGAGTAATAATGCTGTAATAATGCAAATAGAGTAATAATGCTGTAATAATGCAAATAGAGTAATAATGCTGTTATAATGCAAATAGAGTAATAATGCTGTTATAATGCAAACTGATTAATAGTGCAGTAATAGTGCAAATGGAGTAATAATGCAGTAATAGTGCAGTAATAGTGCAGTGATAGTGTAAATAGAGTAATAATGCCGTAATAGTGCAGTAATAGTGCAAATAGAGTAATAATGCATTAATAGTGCAAATAGAGTAATAATGCATTAATAGTGCAAATAGAGTAATAATGAAGTAATAGTGCAAATACGGTAATAATGAAGTAATAGTGCAAATACTGTAATAATGAAGTAATAGTGCAAATAGAGTAATAATGAAGTAATAGTGCAAATAGAGTAATAGTGCAAATAGAGTAATAATGCACTAATAGGGCAAATAGAGTAATAATGCAGAAATTATGCAAATAGAGTAATAATGCAGTAATAGTGCAAATAGAGTAATAATGCAGAAATTATGCAAATAGAGTAATAATGCAGAACTTATGCAAATAGAGTAATAATGCAGTAATAGTGTGAATAGAGTAATAGTGCAGTATTAATGCAGTAATAGTGCAGTAATAATGCGGTAATATTGCAAATAACGTAATAATGCATTAATAGTGCAGTAGTAATGCAGTAATAGTGCAAATAAAGTAATAATGCAGTAAGTGTGTAGAAATAATGCAGTAAATGACATGTTTTAAATATCCTTATGGATCCCATGATTTGCTGGGGCTTCAGCTTAAACTTTGTAAAGACAACAAATTAATTATTCTGCAGGCAGAAGAGGCAGCGTGAAGACGAAGAGAGACGAAGACTTGAGGTGGAGGAAATGGAGAAGAGGAAAAGGGAGCAGGCAGAGAAAGAGAGGGAGAGGAGGAGGAAGGAGGAGAAAAAAAGACAATTGGAGATCATCCAGAAGATCAGGCAGGAGGAGGAGGAACGCAGGGCCGGTACACACACACACACACACACACACACACACACACACACACACACACACACAATGTACGCACAATGCACGCACACACAATTTTCAAATTCAGACAGACAGAGCAGGTAACTGACCACACACACACACATCTGAATGTGAGACAGACAGAGCAGGTAACTGACCACACACACACACATCTGAATGTGAGACAGACAGAGCAGGTAACTGACCACACACACACACATCTGAATATGAGACAGACAGAGCAGGTAAGACCACACACACACACATCAGAGTAACTGACTGACACACACACACACATCTGAATGTGAGACAGACAGAGCAGGTAACTGACCACACACACACACATCTGAATATGAGACAGACAGAGCAGGTAACTGACCACACACACACACATCTGAATGTGAGACAGACAGAGCAGGTAACTGACACACACACACACACATCTGAATGTGAGACAGACAGAGCAGGTAACTGACCACACACACACACACATCTGAATGTGAGACAGACAGAGCAGGTAACTGACACACACACACACATCTGAATGTGAGACAGACAGAGCAGGTAACTGACCACACACACACACATCTGAATGTGAGACAGACAGAGCAGGTAACTGACCACACACACACACATCTGAATGTGAGACAGACAGAGCAGGTAACTGACCACACACACACACATCTGAATGTGAGACAGACAGAGCAGGTAACTGACCACACACACACACACACATCTGAATGTGAGACAGACAGAGCAGGTAACTGACAGAGCAGGTAACACACACACACACATCTGAATGTGAGACAGACAGAGCAGGTAACTGACCACACACACACACACACATCTGAATGTGAGACAGACAGAGCAGGTAACTGACCACACACACACACATCTGAATGTGAGACAGACAGAGCAGGTAACTGACCACACACACACACACATCTGAATGTGAGACAGACAGAGCAGGTAACTGACCACACACACACACATCTGAATGTGAGACAGACAGAGCAGGTAACTGACCACACACACACACATCTGAATATGAGACAGACAGAGCAGGTAACTGACCACACACACACACACATCTGAATGTGAGACAGACAGAGCAGGTAACTGACACACACACACACACACATCTGAATGTGAGACAGACAGAGCAGGTAACTGACCACACACACACACATCTGAATGTGAGACAGACAGAGCAGGTAACTGACCACACACACACACACATCTGAATGTGAGACAGACAGAGCAGGTAACTGACCAAACACACACATCTGAATATGAGACAGACAGAGCAGGTAACTGACCACACACACACACATCTGAATGTGAGACAGACAGAGCAGGTAACTGACCACACACACACACATCTGAATGTGAGACAGACAGAGCAGGTAACTGACCACACACACACACATCTGAATGTGAGACAGACAGAGCAGGTAACTGACCACACACACACACATCTGAATGTGAGACAGACAGAGCAGGTAACTGACCACACACACACACATCTGAATGTGAGACAGACAGAGCAGGTAACTGACCACACACACACACATCTGAATGTGAGACAGACAGAGCAGGTAACTGACCACACACACACACATCTGAATGTGAGACAGACAGAGCAGGTAACTGACCACACACACACACATCTGAATGTGAGACAGACAGAGCAGGTAACTGACCACACACACACACATCTGAATGTGAGACAGACAGAGCAGGTAACTGACCACACACACACACATCTGAATGTGAGACAGACAGAGCAGGTAACTGACCACACACACACACATCTGAATGTGAGACAGACAGAGCAGGTAACTGACAGAGCAGGTAACACACACACACACATATGTGAGACAGACAGAGCAGGTAACTGACACACACACACACACATCTGAATGTGAGACAGACAGAGCAGGTAACTGACCACACACACACACATCTGAATGTGAGACAGACAGAGCAGGTAACTGACCACACACACACACATCTGAATGTGAGACAGACAGAGCAGGTAACTGACCACACACACACACATCTGAATGTGAGACAGACAGAGCAGGTAACTGACCACACACACACACATCTGAATGTGAGACAGACAGAGCAGGTAACTGACCACACACACACACATCTGAATGTGAGACAGACAGAGCAGGTAACTGACCACACACACACACACATCTGAATATGAGACAGACAGAGCAGGTAACTGACCACACACACACACACATCTGAATATGAGACAGACAGAGCAGGTAACTGACCACACACACACACATCTGAATGTGAGACAGACAGAGCAGGTAACTGACCACACACACACACATCTGAATATGAGACAGACAGAGCAGGTAACTGACCACTCAGATTTCTCCCACTACTACAGCGGAAGCGGAGCGCCAGAGACTAGAGGAGGTGCAGCTCAAAGAGGAAGAGACAAAGAAGCTTGCAGAGATGGAGCAGAATGAGAGGGTGGAGTACCTGCGAAAACAGAAGGAAGAGGAAGAGGAGAAGCAGAGAGCAGATGAAGACAGGAGAAGGAGAGAGGAACAGGCGATGCTGTGGGCAAAAGAAGAGGCGAGACGTCAAGTTGAAATGTTTGCCAGGTATTTCAGTCTGCATGTTCTAGAGACTACAAACCGCATGCTGTTACAAACCACCGTAGTTTACGCACTAGCACCTCACCGTAGTTTACGCACTGGTACTTCAGCACCTCCCGTAGTTTACATACTAGTACTTCACTGTAGTTTATACACTAGTACTTCACCGTAGTTTACATACTAGTACTTCACTGTAGTTTATACACTGGTACTTCCCGTAGTTTACATACTAGTACTTCACCGTAGTTTACATACTAGTACTTCACTGTAGTTTATACACTAGTACTTCACCGTAGTTTACATACTAGTACTTCACCGTAGTTTACATACTAGTACTTCACTGTAGTTTATACACTAGTACTTCACCGTAGTTTACGTACTAGTACTTCACCGTAGTTTACGTGCTAGTACTTTACGTACTAGTACTTAACCGTAGTTTACGTACTAGTACTTTACCGTAGTTTATGTACTAGTACTTTACCGGAGTTTACATACTAGTACTAGTGCTAAGCATGCAACGTCTTTTCGAGTCCTGTGTCAGTCCCCTCAGAATCTAGACAGTCCCTTTCACACCAGAATGAAGTTGCTGACTGCATGCAGCATCCCATGGCAGCCACTAGGGGGTGTAAAAGACAACACAAACCCAAAACTCTATAGAGCATGGGTGTAAAACCGATTCCACAGTTCCTGGTGCAACCAATCACATACAAGGTAAGAGTGAAAACCTGACACCCGGTGCAACTAATTGGACACTTGTGCTTTAGAGCCCTCACACTCAGGTAAACCAATCGAGAGTTGAGTACCCCTGGTCTAGAGCCTTACCAAGTGAACAAGCTGGTCTAGAGCCTTACCAAGTGAACAAGCTGGTCTAGAGCCTTACCAAGTGAACAAGCTGGTCTAGAGCCTTACCAAATGAACAAGCTGGTCTAGAGCCTTACCAAGTGAACACGCTGGTCTAGAGCATTACCAAGTGAACAAGCTGGTCTAGAGCCTTAACAAGTGAACACGCTGGTCTAGAGCCTTACCAAGTGAACAAGCAGGTCTAGAGGGTTACAGACTGAATAAGCAGGTCTAGAGGGTTACAGACTGAATAAGCAGGTCTAGAGGGTTACAGACTGAATAAGCAGGTCTAGAGGGTTACAGACTGAATAAGCAGGTCTAGAGGGTTACAGACTGAATAAGCTGGTCTAGAGCGTTACAGACTGAATAAGCTGGTCTATAGGGTTACAGACTGAATAAGCAGGTCTTGAGCGTTACAGACTAAATTAAGCTGGTCTAGAGTGTTACAGACTGAATAAGCTGGTCTAGAGGGTTACAGACTGAATAAGCTGGTCTAGAGCGTTACAGACTGAATAAGCTGGTCTAGAGCGTTACAGACTGAATAAGCAGGTCTAGAGGGTTACAGACTGAATAAGCAGGTCTAGAGGGTTACAGACTGAATA
Source organism: Dallia pectoralis (assembly GCA_029465975.1). NCBI lineage: Eukaryota > Metazoa > Chordata > Actinopteri > Esociformes > Umbridae > Dallia > Dallia pectoralis. The sequence goes on along the minus strand of CM055738.1, from coordinate 1,162,190 downwards.
AGCAGGTCTAGAGGGTTACAGACTGAATAAGCTGGTCTAGAGCGTTACAGACTGAATAAGCTGGTCTATAGGGTTACAGACTGAATAAGCAGGTCTTGAGCGTTACAGACTAAATTAAGCTGGTCTTGAGTGTTACAGACTGAATAAGCTGGTCTAGAGGGTTACAGACTGAATAAGCTGGTCTAGAGCGTTACAGACTGAATAAGCTGGTCTAGAGCGTTACAGACTGAATAAGCGGGACTAGAGGGTTACAGACTGAATAAGCTGGTCTAGAGCGTTACAGACTAAATAAGTGGGTCTAGAGCGTCACAGCCCTCATAGGGAGCCGTTTCTAACTTCCGTCTTCTGCTCCATCTGGGTCTCCAGGCAGAGGGCTGCATTGGAACAGCAGCTGCACTTCAGACGAGGTTTGCTGATGGAGGCCGAAGGTCTGGGTCAGACTCAGGATATCTCCCGACCCTGGGTCTACTCTTACTTCCAGCTCCTACAGCTCCTGGGACTGGCCACTGGACAGGAACACTCTGCTAAAGAGATGGGAGGTAGAACTGACCAGCCAAATACCCAAACAAGTTGAATAGGTTTTGGGAGCCTGTTCCCCCCTGGGTTTGAGTGAGGGACCATGGGTTCACCTTCTCACGTTTCGGTTGTTTTAGGTTCGTTTGTTGAAATGGACGACCGTATTTCCCACATTACACAGAATCACCATCACCATTAGTAAATTCACTAAGTTAACATTTTCAAATATTATGATGAGTCAGAAAGTGTTTTCTTTGTTTTATTGAGAAAAGAAATAATACAACCCCAAATCTTTCTAAACGTGCCTCTCCACAGCACAGTCATAACAGCACCTGGTTCTCTGTGATCTGCAGTACTGACTGAGCCTTCGGAACGTGCACGTTTAACAGACAGACCTCTTGTTTGACAGACCTCTGCACGTGCACGTTTGACAGACCTCTGCATTGCTTTAGTGGAGAAAACAAGCAGACAATGAACACCTCCACAGACACCATCATCCATGGTCCTTTAGATAACAAAGACACCCAAACTGATAATACGAGACTATGTCTGTCTGTCTCAAACAAAAAAGATGTATACAAAATATACAAGTGGAGGTGATATTTGAATCCATGGTTACATGACCTGGTTTATCAAAATTATGTACTGCATTCCGTTTGTAAACTCACATCTTGTTTTCCTGGCATGAATAAATGGTTGTGATGGGTTGTCATTTCAAACGTGTCATTTTGCAGATGAGACAAACCAGCTCCAAGACTTTTAAGTTGATACAAAAATCGTTAACATTCAACCAGTTTCCTGTCAACAGCAGGACAAGTACTGGTCAGTCTCCAGCACTAATGATATACTATTGATCCAGTGAGGTATTTAAAAAGGTATCCGGTTTTGGTAAATATCAGATGTTGTGTCACCATGGGGTCAGATGTACAACGCAGTCTTTACAACACAAGAGCAGTCGGTTTGATTCCCACATGGGACCAGTCTGGGCAAAAACACAACAGCGCTCTCCGCCTGTTATTGCTCTGTATAAGAGCATCTGCTGATGATGTCAAATGGTAAATCCTCTAGATCATCTAGGCTGACGGTGGACATGTCCAAGCACACTGATGTTGAGGGACTAGTGAAGACAAGTGGTGCTCAACTCAAAGACAACTTGCCTTGGTCATGTGTTCAGGATCCCAACTGTGATTTGTTTAATGTACAAGAAATGGATGCAAATCAAACTGAAGCCGGCTGGTTTTGTTAACATGACCGGAAAGAAAAAAGCATCACAATGACATCTATTCAACTTCAACAGTCAAAACCCTAAGCCGATTTTATATCAATATCGCCACGATTTGTGCCGTTTTGCCAAATCCAACTTTCATCATCGCACAAATGTTAAGGTTTGGCAAGTCTGTTCAATGACATCAGTTGAGTTGTAAGAACCGCACAAGCAGAGCGGGTCCAGGAAATAGAACAGGCGATGATGAGCTGGACTAAACGTGATACCTCAAGGGTTCCTCTCAGGCAGCATTATCCCGGATCCACGGAAACAAACATCAAAACAAAGGAATCAGTAATTGTACAAATATAAAATACCATAGTATTAACAAAACAAATTAAAATGCAGGTAGATTAATTATTCGTGTGTCCTCCAGTCTGCTCCTGATAAACCTCAATGACATCTTCGTCCTCCATCCCCAGCTAGAGAAGAGGCAGAAAGAGAGGAAGAGGTAGAGAAAGAAGAAGATAAAAACAGGAAAATAAATCTGTGATTCAAGGTAAACCTTGGAACAACTGCATCTAACACAATATATGTGAAACTAAACCCTGGCATTAGTCCATTAGTACACAACTAGACAAGACATACTGATATCAGCTGTAGGAGTAGACAGACATACAGATATCAGCTGTAGGAGTAGACAGACATACAGATATCAGCTGTAGGAGTAGACAGACATACAGATATCAGCTGTAGGAGTAGACAGACATACAGATATCAGCTGTAGGAGTAGACAGACATACATATATCAGCTGTAGGAGTAGACAGACATACAGATATCAGCTGTAGGAGTAGACAGACTTACAGATATCAGCTGTAGGAGTAGACAGACATACAGATATCAGCTGTAGGAGTAGACAAACATACAGATATCAGCTGTAGGAGTAGACAGACATACAGATATCAGCTGTAGGAGTAGACAGACATACAGATATCAGCTGTAGGAGTAGACAGACATACAGATATCAGCTGTAGGAGTAGACAGACATACAGATATCAGCTGTAGGAGTAGACAGACTTACAGATATCAGCTGTAGGAGTAGACAGACATACATATATCAGCTGTAGGAGTAGACAGACATACAGATATCAGCTGTAGGAGTAGACAGACATACAGATATCAGCTGTAGGAGTAGACAGACTTACAGATATCAGCTGTAGGAGTAGACAGACATACAGATATCAGCTGTAGGAGTAGACAGACATACAGATATCAGCTGTAGGAGTAGACAGACATACAGATATCAGCTGTAGGAGTAGACAGACATACAGATATCAGCTGTAGGAGTAGACAGACATACAGATATCAGCTGTAGGAGTAGACAGACATACAGATATCAGCTGTAGGAGTAGACAGACTTACAGATATCAGCTGTAGGAGTAGACAGACATATAGATATCAGCTGTAGGAGTAGACAGACATACAGATATCAGCTGTAGGAGTAGACAGACTTACAGATATCAGCTGTAGGAGTAGACAGACTTACAGATATCAGCTGTAGGAGTAGACAGACATACAGATATCAGCTGTAGGAGTAGACAGACATACAGATATCAGCTATAGAAGTAGACAGACATACAGATACCAGCTGTAGGAGTAGACAGACATACAGATATCAGCTATAGAAGTAGACAGACATACAGATATCAGCTGTAGGAGTAGACAGACATACAGATATCAGCTATAGAAGTAGACAGACATACAGATATCAGCTGTAGGAGTAGACAGACTTACAGATATCAGCTCTAGGAGTAGACAGACATACAGATATCAGCTGTAGGAGTAGACAGACTTACAGATATCAGCTGTAGGAGTAGACAGACTTACAGATATCAGCTATAGGAGTAGAAAGACTTACAGATATCAGCTATAGGAGTAGAAAGACTTACAGATATCAGCTATAGGAGTAGAAAGACTTACAGATATCAGCTGTAGGAGTAGAAAGACTTACAGATATCAGCTGTAGGAGTAGACAACTAGACAGACTTACAGATACACAACTAAAGACGTTAAAAGGAGGTTTTCCTCAGATGACAGTAAAACCGCATCAAACATGAAGATGTTTTGTTTTGTTGGGTGCAAGTGGGTGCAGGGCTGAGGCCCCAGTGTCAAAAACGGTGGAAATATCCAGCTGCCTATGATGCGCATACATACCCAGCTGCCTCTGATGCGCATATATACCCAGCTGCCTCTGATGCGCATATATACCCAGCTGCCTCTGATGCGCATATATACTCAGCTCCCTCTGATGCGCATATATACTCAGCTCCCTCTGATGCGCATACATACCCAGCTGCCTCTGATGCGCATATATACTCAGCTGCCTCTGATGCGCATATACACTCAGCTCCCTCTGATGCGCATATATACTCAGCTGCCTCTGATGCGCATATATACTCAGCTCCCTCTGATGCGCATATATACTCAGCTCCCTCTGATGCGCATATATACTCAGCTCCCTCTGATGCGCATATATACTCAGCTCCCTCTGATGCGCATATATACTCAGCTCCCTCTGATGCGCATATATACTCAGCTCCCTCTGATGCGCATATATACCCAGCTGCCTCTGATGCGCATATATACTCAGCTGCCTCTGATGCGCATATATACTCAATTGCCTCTGATGCGCATATATACTCAGCTGCCTCTGATGCTCATATATACTCAGCTCCCTCTGATGCGCATATATACTCAGCTCCCTCTGATGCTCATATATACTCAGCTGACTCTGATGCTCATATATACTCAGCTGCCTCTGATGCGCATATATACTCAATTGCCTCTGATGCGCATATATACTCAGCTGCCTCTGATGCGCATATATACTCAGCTCCCTCTGATGCGCATATATACTCACTGATGCGCATATATACTCAGCTCCCTCTGATGCGCATATATACTCAGCTGCCTCTGATGCGCATATATACTCAGCTGCCTCTGATGCGCATATATACTCAGCTGCCTCTGATGCGCATATATACTCAGCTCCCTCTGATGCGCATATATACTCAGCTCCCTCTGATGCGCATATATACTCAGCTCCCTCTGATGCGCATATATACTCAGCTCCCTCTGATGCGCATATAAACTCAGCTCCCTCTGATGCGCATATATACTCAGCTGCCTCTGATGCGCATATATACTCAGCTGCCTCTGATGCGCATATATACTCAGCTGCCTCTGATGCGCATATATACTCAGCTGCCTCTGATGCGCATATATACTCAGCTGCCTCTGATGCGCATATATACTCAGCTCCCTCTGATGCACATATATACTCAGCTGACTCTGATGCTCATATATACTCAGCTGCCTCTGATGCGCATATATACTCAGCTCCCTCTGATGCACATATATACTCAGCTGACTCTGATGCTCATATATACTCAGCTGCCTCTGATCTACCAACATAGATCGTCACACAGATCGTCCTTATACACAAAGGTTACCTCTTTTGGAGTTTGGTTGTCTGAGATTCTTTGTCCCTCAAACAGAAACCGTAAAGTGCTCATGTGAACACCCTAGAAAACAGAGAGCACCAGGACAACCATTAGAAAGCCCCAAACCACAAATTACATAATAGGCACAAAACATGTTTTAGCACGGTCAGCAATTTTGACAACACTGATAAACTATGTCAGTCTCTGAAATAATTACCTGTCCTCTATCTCTCTCTGGAATAATTTCCTGTCCTCAATCTCTCTCTGGAATCATTTCCTGTCCTCTTTCTCTCTCTGGATTCATTTCCTGACCTCTCTCTCTCTCTCTCTGGAATCATTTCCTGTCCTCTATCTCTCTCTGGAATCATTACCTGTCCTTTATCTCTCTCTGGAATCATTACCAGTCCTCTTTCTCTCTCTGGAATCATTACCTGTCCTCTATCTCTCTCTGGAATCATTACCTGTCCTCTATCTCTCTCTGGAATCACTTCCTGTCCTCTTTCTTTCTCTGGAATCGTTACCTGTCCTCTATCTCTCTGGAATAATTTCCTGTCCTCTATCTCTCTATCTGGAATCATTACCTGTCTTTGGCTGTAAGACTCCTTGAGTTTCTTCAGGTGTGTCGTCATCTTCACTTTGAAGTGAATTTCACTGTTGTCCTGCTTAGAAAGTAAAGCATTTAGATTTTATCCAGATCAATTCTTGAGATTGCTATATAAGTGCATGTCAACAGTAAATACCTTACCTGACCAATAACTTTCAATTTGATGTATTCTCCATCTTTCTTGTCTCCACCATCCTGACTAGAAGGTTTTGTGTCCTTCAAGAGAACCAATGCATTAATTGGCATAGCTGCAATTGGAACAGCTATTATTTTAGATTTTGTTTCCATGTTTGCTAAATAAGCATAACGTTGCTACAAGCTAAACAACATCATGCACATAATAATGAATGGACAATCTTAACGTGGCAAAATAACAACAATTTTGACTGATATTTCCCATTATAACATTATAATAAGATTCCGTTTAATCAAGTCCTTATATTGCCCCAGAATTTGACATTTTCATTAATGAAATAATAGCCAGAGGCAAGCATTACATTTCTATTCAATTTTGTTACCTTGTCAAACACCATTTCGGGAGACAGATAAAAAGTGAGTGACCTACTGCTTTCTACGCCAATAGGATTCTGAAGAAAGCAATGAATCTCTACATTTATCACCAGGAGATTAAGTGTATAAATGGTGATATAATTGCTCAACCAAACTGCACCATTTGAATAATAAACCGCAGTGGTAGTTTTACGTGACAGTGAGCTTTGTAACCAGGCTAGCTCTTTACTCAGACAGTATGCCGGTTGTCCTTAGTGTTACTTATTTACAGCTAATGTGAGTTAGCTATAGTGTTATGTACAGCTAATGTGAGATAGCTATAGTGTTATGTACAGCTAATGTGAGATAGCTATAGTGTTATGTACAGCTAATGTGAGTTAGCTATAGTGTTATGTACAGCTAATGTGAGTTAGCTATAGTGTTATGTACAGCTAATGTGATTTAGCTATAGTGTTATGTACAGCTAATGTGAGATAGCTATAGTGTTATGTACAGCTAATGTGAGTTAGCTATAGTGTTATGTACAGCTAATGTGAGATAGCTATAGTGTTATGTACAGCTAATGTGAGTTAGCTATAGTGTTATGTACAGCTAATGTGAGTTAGCTATAGTGTTTTGTACAGCTAATGTGAGTTAGCTATAGTGTTATGTACAGCTAATGTGAGTTAGCTATAGTGTTATGTACAGCTAATGTGAGATAGCTATAGTGTTATGTACAGCTAATGTGAGATAGCTATAGTGTTATGTACAGCTAATGTGAGATAGCTATAGTGTTATGTACAGCTAATGTGAGATAGCTATAGTGTTATGTACAGCTAATGTGAGTTACAGCTAATGTGAGTTAGCAGTGTTATGTACAGCTAATGTGAGTTAGCTATAGTGTTATGTACAGCTAAAGTTAGTGAGTTAGCTATAGTGTTATGTACAGCTAATGTGAGTTAGCTATAGTGTTATGTACAGCTAATGTGAGTTAGCTATAGTGTTATGTACAGCTAATGTGAGTTAGCTATAGTGTTATGTACAGCTAATGTGAGTTAGCTATAGTGTTATGTACAGCTAATGTGAGTTAGCTATAGTGTTATGTACAGCTAATGTGAGTTAGCTATAGTGTTATGTACAGCTAATGTGAGTTAGCTATAGTGTTATGTACAGCTAATGTGAGTTAGCTAGGAAACAGTGTTGCTACATTATAATGGTCTAAACTACAGGACAGACACGTTAGATACACAACTGTATAACAAATTTGACACAGCTTGCGCTTTTATTAGAGAATAAATTACGGCAGGCTAACTAACAGAAACTAGGCAAAGCAGCCATGCATTAGTCGTAAGGTAGCTAGTTGCTAACACGTTATCCAGCTAGTTGGCGGTCTGTGAACAAATGTGGGGCTAATAGTCGCTAGTTATAGTTGTAAACGTTACAGTACGTGTAAACCCGTTTAGGTAGTCATCACTTACTGTGTCTGACATCTTGTTTCTAACAAATTACAGCAGTTTAGAAACCCGTGTTGACAACAAACGTTTAGCTGCTCTTCTACCAGTCGCCTTGCCTCCAAGTCCAAAACAGTATTCTACGTCATTGGAAAGAGGCGGTGCTTAGTCAGAGAGAATGCTGGGTAAGGAATTATTCTGTAGCTGGATATAGTATTATTCTGTATCTGGGTAAGGAATTATTCTGTAGCTGGGTAATACATTATCTGTAACTGAGTAAGGCATTATTCTGTAGCTGGGTAAGGCATTATTCTGTAGCTGGGTAAGGCATTATTCTGTAACAGGGTATGGCATTATTCTGTAGCTGGGTAATACATTATCTGTAACTGAGTAAGGCATTATTCTGTAGCTGGGTAAGGCATTATTCTGTAGCTGGGTAAGGCATTATTCTGTAACAGGGTATGGCATTATTCTGTAGCTGGGTAAGGCATTATTCTGTAACTGAGTAAGGCATTATTCTGTAGCTGGGTAGGGCATTATTCTGTAGCTGGGTAAGGCATTATTCTGTAACAGGGTATGGCATTATTCTGTAGCTGGGTAAGGCATTATTCTGTAACTGAGTAAGGCATTATTCTGTAGCTGGGTAGGGCATTATTCTGTAGCTGGGTAAGGCATTATTCTGTAACTGAGTAAGGCATTATTCTGTAGCTGGGTAAGGCATTATTCTGTAGCTGGGTAAGGCATTATTCTGTAGCTGGGTATGGCATTATTCTGTAACTGAGTAAGGCATTATTCTGTAGCTGGGTATAGCATTATTCTTTAGCAGGGTATGGCATTAATCTGTAGCTGGGTATGGCATTATTCTGTAGATGGGTAAGGCATTATTCTGTAGCTGGGTAAGGCATTATTCTGTAGCTGGGTAAGGCATTATTCTGTAGCTGGGTATGGCATTATTCTGTAACTGAGTAAGGCATTATTCTGTAGCTGGGTATAGCATTATTCTGTAACTGAGTAAGGCATTATTCTGTAACTGAGTAAGGCATTATTCTGTAGCTGGGTATAGCATTATTCTGTAACTGAGTAAGGCATTATTCTGTAACTGAGTAAGGCATTATTCTGTAGCTGGGTATAGCATTATTCTTTAGCTGGGTATAGCATTATTCTTTAGCAGGGTATGGCATTATTCTGTAGATGTGATTGTTTATATACAGTCACAAGATTTATTCTGCTTTACATTCGTACAATAATAAAAAATACATTGGCATTTAAAAAATCCTGCTAAAATTAACAGATGTTTATTTGTAGATGAAATCCAGGACAGTAATGCAGACACCTAAGCAATTAAACATGTAAAGTTCTAAATAAATTATGTTAATTTGTAGATGTAATACAGGACAGTAATGCACACACCTAAGCAATTAAACATGTAAAGTTCTAAATAAATTATGTTTATTTGTAGATGTAATACAGGACAGTAATGCACACACCTAAGCAATTAAACATGTAAAGTTCTAAATAAATTATGTTTATTTGTAGATGTAATACAGGACAGTAATGCACACACCTAAGCAATTAAACATGTACAGTTCTAAATAAATTATGTTTATTTGTAGATGTAATACAGGACAGTAATGCACACACCTAAGCAATTAAACATGTACAGTTCTAAATAAATTATGTTAATTTGTAGATGTAATACAGGACAGTAATGCACACACCTAAGCAATTAAACATGTAAAGTTCTAAATAAATTATGTTTATTTGTAGATGTAATACAGGACAGTAATGCACACACCTAAGCAATTAAACATGTAAAGTTCTAAATAAATTATGTTTATTTGTAGATGTAATACAGGACAGTAATGCACACACCTAAGCAATTAAACATGTACAGTTCTAAATAAATTATGTTTATTTGTAGATGTAATACAGGACAGTAATGCACACACCTAAGCAATTAAACATGTACAGTTCTAAATAAATTATGTTAATTTGTAGATGTAATACAGGACAGTAATGCACACACCTAAGCAATTAAACATGTAAAGTTCTAAATAAATTATGTTTATTTGTAGATGTAATACAGGACAGTAATGCACACACCTAAGCAATTAAACATGTAAAGTTCTAAATAAATTATGTTTATTTGTAGATGTAATACAGGACAGTAATGCACACACCTAAGCAATTAAACATGTACAGTTCTAAATAAATTATGTTTATTTGTAGATGTAATACAGGACAGTAATGCACACACCTAAGCAATTAAACATGTCAAGTAAATAAATATGTAACTAAATAAATTAATCATCAAATGAAGCGTTGTTAGCTATAATGCGAATGTAATGTTTTACTGAAACATGATTCTCAATAACATTCTGTAACATTGTTTGAAACACACTTAATTTAAAAGACTGCATTGGCTTTAGTGCAAAGTACCCCTGAAGTGCATTTAACCATTCAGCACCAGGTGTCATGAGTCTGAAAACCAGAGGGGCCCGGCTGCCTCTGGTTGGGAACCGCTGCTCTACCCCTATCAGTCATACAACTTCCTGAGTTCTGTTAGTCCCCTAAGTCACTATGTAGTGTGTTTCCATCCTAAAGTTGTGTTACTGATAAGACTTAACTCAAACCGAGCCTCAGATCTAGCTATTACATAACTTAAGTAATGTCCAACTGTACAGAGTAAAATCTGGAATAGGCTTGAAACCATGCCAGGCTGGAACACACTGTTTATATTTACATTTGAGTAATTCATCAGACGCTCCAGAATGATTAACAGCAGTAATTAGAGGAACATCAGGACACCCCTGTCAATCTCAAGGCTGGACTGTAATATCCTCCTCCTGAATGGACGTGTCCTGCTGTGCATCCTCTTGATTGGTCAGTGCTAAGGAACAAAACAAGAGGAAGAGTTAACACTGGTTGGTCTGTACCTGGTTGGTCTGTACCTGGTTGGTCTGTACTGGTTGGTCTGTACCTGGTTGGTCTGTACCTGGTTGGTCTGTACTGGTTGGTCTGTACCTGGTTGGTCTGTACCTGGTTGGTCTGTACCTGGTTGGTCTATATTTGGTTGGTCTGTCCTGGTTGGTCTGTAGTTTGGGAGAGTTGCCTGGTTGGTCTGTAGTTTGGGAGATTTGCCTGGTTGGTCTGTAGTTTGGTCTGTACCTGGTTGGTCTGTACCTGGTTTGGGAGATTGTACCTGGTTGGTCTGTACTGGTTTGGAGTTTGCCTGGTTACCTGGTTGGTCTGTACCTGGTTGGTCTGTAGTTTGGGAGGTTGTCCTGGTTGGTCTGTAGTTTGGGAGATTGTCCTGGTTGGTCTGTATCTGGACAGGTATGGTCTGTCTCACCTACAGCAGAATGATGCACTATCTGGACAGGTATGGTCTGTCTCACCTGCAGCAGAATGATCCACTATCTGGACAGGTATGGTCTGTCTCACCTACAGCAGAATGATCCACTATCTGGACAGGTATGGTCTGTCTCACTTACAGCAGAATGATCCACTATCTGGACAGGTATGGTCTGTCTCACCTACAGCAGAATGATCCACTATCTGGACAGGTATGGTCTGTCTCACTTACAGCAGAATGATCCACTATCTGGACAGGTATGGTCTGTCTCACCTACAGCAGAATGATCCACTATCTGGACAGGTATGGTCTGTCTCACCTACAGCAGAATGATCCACTATCTGGACAGGTATGGTCTGTCTCACCTGCAGCAGAATGATCCACTATCTGGACAGGTATGGTCTGTCTCACTTACAGCAGAATGATCCACTATCTGGACAGGTATGGTCTGTCTCACTTACAGCAGAATGATCCACTATCTGGACAGGTATGGTCTGTCTCACTTACAGCAGAATGATCCACTATCTGGACAGGTATGGTCTGTCTCACCTGCAGCAGAATGATCCACTATCTGGACAGGTATGGTCTGTCTCACTTACAGCAGAATGATCCACTATCTGGACAGGTATGGTCTGTCTCACTTACAGCAGAATGATCCACTATCTGGACAGGTATGGTCTGTCTCACCTACAGCAGAATGATCCACTATCTGGACAGGTATGGTCTGTCTCACCTGCAGCAGAATGATCCACTATCTGGACAGGTATGGTCTGTCTCACAGCAGAATGATCCACTATCTGGACAGGTATGGTCTGTCTCACTTACAGCAGAATGATCCACTATCTGGACAGGTATGGTCTGTCTCACTTACAGCAGAATGATCCACTATCTGGACAGGTATGGTCTGTCTCACTTACAGCAGAATGATCCACTATCTGGACAGGTATGGTCTGTCTCACCTACAGCAGAATGATCCACTATCTGGACAGGTATGGTCTGTCTCACCTACAGCAGAATGATCCACTATCTGGACAGGTATGGTCTGTCTCACTTACAGCAGAATGATCCACTATCTGGACAGGTATGGTCTGTCTCACCTGCAGCAGAATGATCCACTATCTGGACAGGTATGGTCTGTCTCACTTACAGCAGAATGATCCACTATCTGGACAGGTATGGTCTGTCTCACTTACAGCAGAATGATCCACTATCTGGACAGGTATGGTCTGTCTCACTTACAGCAGAATGATCCACTATCTGGACAGGTATGGTCTGTCTCACCTACAGCAGAATGATCCACTATCTGGACAGGTATGGTCTGTCCATCTTCCAGCAGTAGGTGGTGGGTCCCCATACTCCCGGCCTCCAGAGATGATAAGGTGACCAACTGTCCGTCTCCTAATGATGACACGCTCACCACATGGCTGTCTCCTAATGATGACACGCTGACCACATGACCCATGCTAAGGAGGGCCGATGGGTCAGCTACTGTCCCAGCTTCTTCTAGGGTGGGGCCGGACTGGAGGAACTGTGTGGGGCTGATGATGAAGGGCCCAGGGGAGGAGGTGCTGGGCAGGTCCAGGGACCCTGGGATCATGGCAGGAGACTGAGAAGGATCTCCTTCGGAGGAACCCGTGCCTGATTGTAGCTAGGAGTGGAAGTAAAATATCATTCAGTTGAGAGCAAAACTATATTGATTCTCAAAAACATTACATGAAAATATTTGTGTCAGAGATTCATATTGTGTTCTGTTTAACCCCCATACCGCTATATGGTAGAGTGCTATATGGTAAATTGACTCTTCCATTTCAACGTATGAACGTAAACTGAGACAGGTAAAAAAAAAAGTACATCGCTAGCATAAGCAAACCTAGCTAGCCATATTAGCACAATTTTTTTGTGCATCCTGGCACAACCGTCTCAAGATCATCTTTCTTAGAAAAACTTTGATGATATGGATGGGACAACCGACCTGTAACTGGGACAAGAGTCTGGGACAGCCTACCTGTAACTGGGACAAGAGTCTGGGACAGCCTACCTGTAACTGGGACAAGAGTCTGGGACAGCCTACCTGTAACTGGGACAAGAGTCTGGGACAGCCTACCTGTAACTGGGACAAGAGTCTGGGACAGCCTACCTGTAACTGGGACAAGAGTCTGGGACAGCCTACCTGTAACTGGGACAAGAGTCTGGGACAGCCTACCTGTAACTGGGACAAGAGTCTGGGACAGCCTACCTGTAACTGGGACAAGAGTCTGGGACAGCCTACCTGTAACTGGGACAAGAGTCTGGGACAGCCTACCTGTAACTGGGACAAGAGTCTGGGACAGCCTACCTGTAACTGGGACAAGAGTCTGGGACAGCCTACCTGTAACTGGGACAAGAGTCTGGGACAGCCTATCTGTAACTGAACAGAGAGTCTGGGACAGCCTACCTGTAACTGAACAGAGAGTCTGGGACAGTCTACCTGTAACTGAACAGAGAGTCTGGGACAGCCTACCTGTAACTGAACAGAGAGTCTGGGACAGCCTACCTGTAACTGAACAGAGAGTCTGGGACAGCCTACCTGTAACTGAACAGAGAGTCTGGGACAGCCTACCTGTAACTGAACAGAGAGTCTGGGACAGCCTACCTGTAACTGAACAGAGAGTCTGGGACAGCCTACCTGTAACTGGGACAGGAGTCTGGGACAGCCTACCTGTAACTGGGTAAAGAGATTGGGACAGCCTACCTGTAACTGGGTAAAGAGTCTGGGACAGCCTACCTGTAACTGGGACAAGAGTCTGGGACAGCCTACCTGTAACTGGGACAAGAGTCTGGGACAGTCTACCTGTAACTGGGTAAAGAGATTGGGACAGCCTACCTGTAACTGGGCAGAGAGTCTGGGACAACCTACCTGTAACTGGGACCAGAGTCTGGGACAGCCTACCTGTAACTGGGCAGAGAGTCTGGGACAGTCTACCTGTAACTGGGCAGAGAGTCTGGGACAGCCTACCTGTAACTGGGCAGAGAGTCTGGGACAGTCTACCTGTAACTGGGCAGAGAGTCTGGGACAGCCTACCTGTAACTGGGACAAGAGTCTGGGACAGCCTACCTGTAACTGGGTAAAGAGTCTGGGACAGCCTACCTGTAACTGGGACAAGAGTCTGGGACAGCCTACCTGTAACTGGGACAAGAGTCTGGGACAGTCTACCTGTAACTGGGTAAAGAGATCTGGGACAGCCTACCTGTAACTGGGCAGAGAGTCTGGGACAACCTACCTGTAACTGGGACCAGAGTCTGGGACAGCCTACCTGTAACTGGGCAGAGAGTCTGGGACAGTCTACCTGTAACTGGGCAGAGAGTCTGGGACAGCCTACCTGTAACTGGGCAGAGAGTCTGGGACAGTCTACCTGTAACTGGGCAGAGAGTCTGGGACAGCCTACCTGTAACTGGGACAAGAGTCTGGGACAGCCTACCTGTAACTGGGTAAAGAGATTGGGCTGCAGCGAGGTGAGCGAGCCAAAAAGCTGTACAGGTGATAACATCTCACTTCCTTCCAAAACTCTCTGGAGGCAATCTGGACAGAAACAGGGTGAGATGGTGAGTTACAGCCAAACAGTGACATGTTGTCGTAATGGTGTTGTAACACCCTAGTAACTTTTTTACTGAGTAGTAACTTAAACCATTTTAACTTAGTAGTAACATTCGGTGACAGGTAGTCTAGAAGCGTTGATCAAATCCTTAACCCAGCAAAGGTTAAAACTGTGTTGTTCTTTCCCCAAGTCATTTATATCTGAATGAATCTCAGTTTTGAGGCAGTTGGAACAACGTTGGAACTGTGTCACCTTCAGCAGAAGCAGGTGTCAGGGTTAAAGTCACCGTGGGGTCTCCTTCTACAACGCTCCACTTGGAAGAGAACGGAAGAGCATCAGATATCACACAGAAATCTACAGAGAAGTAGGATCTCTGTTCACAAAGCGGCTCTGCTCAATAGAATATATGAGCATAGTTACCTGAGCAGCAGTTATAAGCCCGTTCTGGGATAAATTCTTCTGGGCCTCATGGATGTGGTTCTTGATGTCATTGACGGTGGGAAAGTAACAAAGATTATGTCTCTCTGGGACCTCTTCTGATGAGAACATCTCTCGCTCCACAAATCGCCTGGCCAGAATTGGACAGAAGCTTAGCACCACAAGTAGACCACACCAACTCACTGGAGAACCAGAAATATATGTTCTCCATCTCCCATAACTGAATCCTAACGCTGTTCTCAATTGGACCACGCCAACTCACTGGAGAACCAGAAATATATGTTCTCCATCTCCCAAGTCCTCCTCACCTCAGCTGTTTGTGGACCTGGTACACCTGGTTAAGACCCTGCTCCACCATTAATGACCCTGAAGTTCTCCTCACCTCAGCTGTTTGCGGACCTGGTACACCTGGTTAAGACCCTGCTCCACCAGCTCCCTGATCTTGTCGGCCACCTCGGGGTGGAGACGAGAGGGCATGGTGCCTCCATCTTCTCCAACACCTCCCTCTCCTTCATCGACATCTCCCTTCTCCTCCTCCTCCTCTTCAATCTCCTGCTGCTTCACTGCCTCCTCCATGTGAGGAAACAGGTCAGGAGGAGGAGTCAGGAGGGCGGTGTTGATGTCATGGTAGAGATGAGCCTTCTGGGTAGGGAGCTGCATGTAATACCTTAATCAAACAATCACCATGGTTACCTTTATTAATATGTATCACATGTACTCACATCTAAATTAATTATCCAATCCTTGGAATTATGAACAATGTTCTGCACCTAAGGACTCCGCCCACATCCCAGAAGGTCTTCCTCAGGTTGAAGAAGGCTTTCTCCTGTTCCTGACGAACGACCTTCTTGTCTACTTTAGGGTCGGTTGGCACGTGGTACTGGGGAAACTTACGAACCTTCTTGATGTAGATTCTGAAGAACATGAATCTATGTTAGTTGTAATAATAATTTCATAGACAAAATGACAACAGATTGGTATTATTTGTCCGCTTTAAGTGAGATAATATTGGTGGGTGTGTCTAAACCTTGCAGGACATGTAGCTTTGTAGTCAATATGAGCGATGGTTTGCTCTGCTGTCTTCTTAGGCTGGAGGCCTTTCCTCCTCGGACCAAATTCACACTCCATCACTATCGCCCTACTACCTTTAGACAGACAGACAGGTATACTCCATCACTATCGCCCTACTACCTTTAGACAGACAGACAGACAGGTATACTCCATCACTATCGCCCTACTACCTTCAGACAGACAGACAGACAGACAGGTATACTCCATCACTATCGCACTACTACCTTTAGACAGACAGACAGACAGGTATACTCCATCACTATCGCCCTACTACCTTTAGACAGACAGACAGGTATACTCCATCACTATCGCCCTACTACCTTTAGACAGACAGACAGACAGGTATACCCCATCACTTTGGCCCTACTACCTTCAGACAGACAGACAGACAGGTATACTCCATCACTATCGCCCTACTACCTTTAGACAGACAGACAGGTATACTCCATCACTATCGCCCTACTACCTTTAGACAGACAGACAGGTATACTCCATCACTATGGCCCTACTACCTTCAGACAGACAGACAGGTATACTCCATCACTATGGCCCTACTACCTTCAGACAGACAGACAGGTATACTCCATCACTATGGCCCTACTACCTTCAGACAGACAGACAGGTATACTCCATCACTATGGCCCTACTACATTCAGACAAACAGACAGACAGACAGGTATACCCCATCACTATGGCCCTACTACCTTCAGACAGACAGACAGACAGGTATACTCTATCATGACAGGACAGAGCTACTAGACCACTGGAGTGAACCTGTGTAACATACTTGTCAGTCCTGTCATTGTATTTACCCGCATTGACAAATGGGATCCCATCATACGGCACATATTGGGATTTCCACATGAGGCGTGTGGCAGGTTTGGCTGGAGACGGGGACTGGCGTGTCCCAAACACACTGTTGGTCTGTTGTTTGTGAAGCCACAGGATGGTCTCCAGCTCAGTGTCAGTGTTACAGAAGCCCCGATAAGAATCACCTATCTTCTGCTCAGAGAAGAGAACATGCAACCAGGAGGTTAAGGAACTGTCTCCAGTCAGTTAAAGACGACAACTGTCTCCAGTCAGTAATGAGGATGACAGCTGGCATGTCTCCAGTCAGTTCAAGAGGATGACAGCTGGCATGTCTCCAGTCAGTTCAAGAGGATGACAGCTGGCATGTCTCCAGTCAGTTCAAGAGGATGACAGCTGGCATGTCTCCAGTCAGTTCAAGAGGATGACAGCTGGCATGTCTCCAGTCAGTTCAAGAGGATGACAGCTGGCATGTCTCCAGTCAGTTCAAGAGGATGACAGCTGGCATGTCTCCAGTCAGTTCAAGAGGATGACAGCTGGCATGTCTCCAGTCAGTTCAAGAGGATGACAGCTGGCATGTCTCCAGTCAGTTCAAGAGGATGACAGCTGGCATGTCTCCAGTCAGTTCAAGAGGATGACAGCTGGCATGTCTCCAGTCAGTTCAAGAGGATGACAGCTGGCATGTCTCCAGTCAGTTCAAGAGGATGACAGCTGGCATGTCTCCAGTCAGTTCAAGAGGATGACAGCTGGCATGTCTTCAGTCAGTAATGTGTAAGGTGACTCTGGAACAAGGCTCTGTGGACGTACCTCAGCGTTACGAAGCCTCAGGGCCCAGTTGGGGGCATTGGATGGTAGAGGTTTCAGGGATGAGGTAAAGCAGTCCTGAGAACTAACACAGGACAACACAGTTGATGAAGGAGGAGGTGCAGGAACCAACACAGGACAACACAGTTGATGAAGGAGGAGGTGCAGGAACCAACACAGGACAATACAGTTGATGAAGGAGGTCCAGCAGGAGTACACAGTGATATCTGAGCCTACCTTGGTGCCTGGACTTTAGCATCTGGTGTCACTGCAGTCAAGGTGATTGCTTTAATGTCCTCTTCCTTATCTCCACCAGTCTTCTCCCCAGAAGAACCTGAACACATCAGGCAATGTTCATTTTTGAGATGCTATGTTCCTCAGCTTCACTGTCCAGCTTATATGCTTGCATGAGCCATATTAGTGGTAGCAATTTATAGAAATGTTCTCGAAAACATCTCCACAAGAAACTCTACCACCATCTCATATATTCATGGACCTACCACCCATGTGAATATCAAAACACCAGGGTATTGCAAGGATATATGTGTGTACTTTAAACACTGTATGCTTCCAGTTTTGGCCAATTCAAATAATAAACATTTGTGCTATAATTTTTGGATAAGGACATGTGTTTGGGAAGTGAGGAGAAAAAGGTGATATATATACCATCTGTCTCTACCATCTCACTTAAAGACAACCTTGTTTTCCATGAAAACATACATGAAATGAGTTTAAATAGAAAATATAGCAAAATAAATAGGAAATATAGTCAATAACAAGCTTAGTAATAATGATTTAATTTAAATAATAATTATGTTCTTCAAAACTTTGCTTTGGTCAAAGAACCCTTAATATTTGATGAAGCTCCGAGTAAAGGACCTGTGAGGTGTCTGTTTTTCAAATTAGACACTATAATGTATTTCTCCTTTTGCTAAGTTGTGCACCGGGGCCTCCCACTCCTCTTTCTATTCTGGTGCTGTTCTGTGGAGGGAGGAGTACACATAGTGGTTTTGTGTAAATGCAGCCATGCTGTCCAATACCTGTGGGATCCATGATATCCGGTTGACCTCTAGGAGGCAGCTGGCTGGAGGGGATGACAACATTCTCCCCATCATCCAAATGACCACTTACTATCACCTTGGGGACACACAAAAATAAACAGGTTATAGACAGAGAAACATATCTGGAACTAAATAGTTATAGTAGTGTGATCATTATCTCAAATTTAACAAGCGAGTCTCTGATCATATGAGATGGCAAAACAACACACATCTGAGGCAAGCAGAAGATGTGAGATGCAAGGCTCTGTCTCTACCACGTTCACACTGTAGGCTCTGTCTCTACCATGTTCACACTGTAGGCTCTGTCTCTACCACGTTCACACTGTAGGCTCTGTCTCTACCACGTTCACACTGTAGGCTCTGTCTCTACCACGTTCACACTGTAGGCTCTGTCTCTACCATGTTCACACTGTAGGCTCTGTCTCTACCATGTTCACACTGTAGGCTCTGTCTCTACCACGTTCACACTGTAGGCTCTGTCTCTACCACGTTCACACTGTAGGCTCTGTCTCTACCATGTTCACACTGTAGGCTCTGTCTCTACGACGTTCACTGTAGGCTCTGTCTCTACCATGTTCACACTGTAGGCTCTGTCTCTACCATGTTCACTGTAGGCTCTGTCTCTACCATGTTCACACTGTAGGCTCTGTCTCTACCACGTTCACACTGTAGGCTCTGTCTCTACCACGTTCACACTGTAGGCTCTGTCTCTACCATGTTCACACTGTAGGCTCTGTCTCTACCACGTTCACACTGTAGGCTCTGTCTCTACCATGTTCACACTGTAGGCTCTGTCTCTACCATGTTCACACTGTAGGCTCTGTCTCTACCATGTTCACACTGTAGGCTCTGTCTCTACCATGTTCACACTGTAGGCTCTGTCTCTACCACGTTCACACTGTAGGCTCTGTCTCTACCACGTTCACACTGTAGGCTCTGTCTCTACCATGTTCACACTGTAGGCTCTGTCTCTACCATGTTCACACTGTAGGCTCTGTCTCTACCACGTTCACACTGTAGGCTCTGTCTCTACCACGTTCACACTGTAGGCTCTGTCTCTACCATGTTCACACTGTAGGCTCTGTCTCTACCACGTTCACACTGTAGGCTCTGTCTCTACCACGTTCACACTGTAGGCTCTGTCTCTACCATGTTCACACTGTAGGCTCTGTCTCTACCATGTTCACACTGTAGGCTCTGTCTCTACCACGTTCACACTGTAGGCTCTGTCTCTACCATGTTCACACTGTAGGCTCTGTCTCTACCACGTTCACACTGTAGGCTCTGTCTCTACCACGTTCACACTGTAGGCTCTGTCTCTACCACGTTCACACTGTAGGCTGTCTCTACCATGTTCACACTGTAGGCTGTCTCTACCACGTTCACACTGTAGGCTCTGTCTCGACCATGTTCACACTGTAGGCTCTGTCTCTAACATGTTCACACTGTAGGCTCTGTCTCTACCATGTTCACTGTAGGCTCTGTCTCTACCACGTTCACACTGTAGGCTCTGTCTCTACCACGTTCACACTGTATGGTCTGTCTCGACCATGTTCACACTGTAGGCTGTCTCGACCATGTTCACACTGTAGGCTGTCTCTACCACGTTCACACTGTATGGTCTGTCTCTACCACGTTCACACTGTAGGCTGTCTCTACCACGTTCACACTGTATGGTCTGTCTCGACCATGTTCACACTGTAGGCTCTGTCTCTACCATGTTTTCACACTGTAGAGGTTGTCCATTGGGGTCCAGGAATAGGAGCCTCTCCGTCTGTCTCTGGCTTTGTGTCAGCACTGGTGACAGCGTCTGTGACAACATCTCTGTCTGTGACAGCGCCTCAGTCTGTGACAGTGTCTGTGACAGCGTCTCTGTCTGTGACAGCATCTCTGTCAGTGACAGCATCTCTGTCTGTGACAGCGTTTTTGTCTCTGTCAGTGACAGTGTCTCTGTTTGTGACAACTTGTTTGATTCTGTCAGTGTCTGTGATTGTGACTGAATCTCTATCTGTGATTGTGACTGAATCTCTATCTGTGAGAGTGTCTGTGATTGTGACTGAATCTCTATCTGTGAGAGTGTCTGTGATTGTGACTGAATCTCTATCTGTGAGAGTGTCTGTGATTGTGACTGAATCTCTATCTGTGAGAGTGTCTGTGATTGTGACTGAATCTCTATCTGTGAGAGTGTCTGTGATTGTGACTGAATCTCTATCTGTGAGAGTGTCTGTGATTGTGACTGAATCTCTATCTGTGAGAGTGTCTGTGATTGTGACTGAATCTCTATCTGTGAGAGTGTATGTAATTGCGTCTGCGTCTCTTCTGAAGACTCTAGCTTAGCCTTGATGTCTGCACCTGTGGATCCATTTGGCTCCTAGAATAGAAAACAGCACATCATGTGTTCAGTGTTTGACATGACTAAAGGCTAGGCTAGCATCAGGTCCTCTCTGCACACATATTTACAACGACCTAAAGGAAGAAAAATATGGGCTCTGATGTCATTCTGCATTCAATTACACTTTCACAGCCTAAAGGTATTGGAGGAGTGTGTGAGAAAGTGAGTGGATGTAGAACAGCAACATAAAACAATAAGGGGTGGTTGTTCTATGGTTTTAATTACACATTGTTTCAAATTACACAAACATGATACAAAAAATGACCTGGCCTCTATTACATATTAAAGGTGATCTGTGGTTTACCTATCATATACTAAGTCCCACCTGTAGTGTTTTAGTGATGTGAGGGTCAGTGTGGGGGAGTTTGCTCTCTTCAGTGACCATCCTAGTTCCTGATGAGGACATAGTTATGGTCTCCTGCTCCTCCATCTTTCCACATTGACCAGACTAGGGAGAAAGGCACGTATTTATCGTGTTGCTCTGTCACGTTTTCATTGCATGTCCAACTATATTGGGGGTTTCTCACTCTTAGATAAATGCATCACCTAACAAACAATACAAATAAAGCAAGACAACCCCAACGGAAGGAGCTACTGTTGTGTTCAAGGGCAACATCATCAATAATAGACGTACCATTTCAAAATGGTCACATATATATATATATAGCTATTCCTAATCTGCAGTATTTAGCAAATATTAACGCCAGCTGGACTTTATAAGGGGTTTTTATGTGGTTGAATATTGGGGAAGTGTACTGTGACTTATATACCTGGAAAGGTCTGTGGTTTATTGATCGTTTTTGCGCTATTACGACAACTTTTCCAGTAGGAATATAAAGCATCATTCCGTCTACCCAGAACGCCATGTTGTATTGAGATGTCTGTTTAGCACGCTGGCTAACGTTAGCGTGTTGGCTAGCTGGCTAACGTTAGCGTGCTGGCTAACGTGTTGGCTAGCTAACACAAGAGCAGAGTATCCACATCAGTAAACATACTCATGTTTTGGATAGCCTCCACCTTCTAGCTCGGTCTATTCTGTCTGTAGGTCTGGGTCTGTAGATGCTACGTTGAGGGTTTGGGGGACAAGGATTGGAAATTCAAAACGAGACTACTCAACCTCGTCTTCGCCCGGACCTCCGCTCGCCTCGTTCTCGGTTTAAAAAACGCATTCTATTATTTTTAGTGTGGCGAGAAAGTTTTTTGACCATCGGAGGACACGGTCGAAGCCATTTCTCCTTGCTATACGGCATTTCACCACAGAGGGTCGCAATATTCAAATATTTTCTCAAAACTGTTCTGGGTAGAACCATCATTAAATCCAAAGGTTTGAGACCGAGGCAAATTCATTACATACATTTTTGTAGAATGTGTGATTGTGAAAATAGGATTTGCTGCTTGCATTCTCCAATTCCCATGGCCCTCCTTTCCCATAGGCCTTCTGTCTTCAGTCACATGTCTGTGCAGCGAAAACAGTACCAGCCTCCACTGCAGTATGGAATGTTCCTGTTGAACGCATAAAAAACTGCTGATAAAGTAAATTCCTGGTGGTGGTGGCACTACTTTACGTGTAAGCACTGTTATGATGTAAATACTGTAGGTAATAGAGCACTGTTATGATGTAAAGACTGTAGGTAATAGAGCACTGATATGATGTAAATACTGTAGGTAATATAGCACTGATATGATGTAAATACTGTAGGTAATATAGCACTGATATGATGTAAATACTGTAGGTAATAGAGCACTGTTATGATGTAAAGACTGTAGGTAATAGATCACTGATATGATGTAAATACTGTAGGTAATATAGCACTGTTATGATGTAAAGACTGTAGGTAATATAGCACTGATATGATGTAAATACTGTAGGTAATATAGCACTGATATGATGTAAAGACTGTAGGTAATATAGCACTGATATGATGTAAATACTGTAGGTAATAGAGCACTGATATGATGTAAAGACTGTAGGTAATAGAGCACTGATATGATGTAAGGTAATATAGCACTGATATGATGTAAATACTGTAGGTAATAGAGCACTGATATGATGTAAAGACTGTAGGTAATATAGCACTGATATGATGTAAAGACTGTAGGTAATAGAGCACTGATATGATGTAAAGACTGTAGGTAATATAGCACTGATATGATGTAAAGACTGTAGGTAATATAGCACTGATATGATGTAAATACTGTAGGTAATATAGCACTGATATGATGTAAAGACTGTAGGTAATAGAGCACTGATATGATGTAAAGACTGTAGGTAATATAGCACTGATATGATGTAAATACTGTAGGTAATAGAGCACTGATATGATGATAGGTGCACTGATATGATGTAAATACTGTAGGTAATATAGCACTGATATGATGTAAATACTGTAGGTAATAGAGCACTGATATGATGTGACTGTAGGTAATAGAGCACTGATATATGATGTAAAGACTGTAGGTAATAGAGCACTGATATGATGTAAATACTGTAGGTAATAGAGCACTGATATGATGTAAAGACTGTAGGTAATATAGCACTGATATGATGTAAATACTGTAGGTAATAGAGCACTGTTATGATGTAAATACTGTAGGTAATAGCACTGATATGATGTAAAGACTGAGGTATGCATGTATGAAATACTGTAGGTAATAGAGCACTGATATGATGTAAATACTGTAGGTAATAGAGCACTGATATGATGTAAATACTGTAGGTAATAGAGCACTGATATGATGTAAATACTGTAGGTAATAGAGCACTGTAATGATGTAAAGACTGTAGGTAATATAGCACTGATATGATGTAAAGACTGTAGGTAATAGAGCACTGATATGATGTAAAGACTGTAGGTAATAGAGCACTGATATGATGTAAAGACTGTAGGTAATAGAGCACTGATATGATGTAAAGACTGTAGGTAATAGAGCACTGATATGATGTAAATACTGTAGGTAATAGAGCACTGATATGATGTAAAGACTGTAGGTAATAGAGCACTGATATGATGTAAAGACTGTAGGTAATAGAGCACTGATATGATAAAGACTGTAGGTAATAGAGCACTGTAATGATGTAAATACTGTAGGTAATAGAGCACTGATATGATGTAAAGATGTAAAGCACTGATATGATGTAAAGATAGTAATATAGCACTGATATGATGTAAAGACTGTAGGTAATAGAGCACTGATATGATGTAAATAGAGCACTGATATGATGTAAATACTGTAGGTAATAGAGCACTGATATGATGTAAAGACTGTAGGTAATAGAGCACTGTAATGATGTAAAGACTGTAGGTAATATAGCACTGATATGATGTAAAGACTGTAGGTAATAGAGCACTGATATGATGTAAATACTGTAGGTAATAGAGCACTGTTATGATGTAAAGACTGTAGGTAATAGAGCACTGATATGATGTAAAGACTGTAGGTAATAGAGCACTGTTATGATGTAAATACTGTAGGTAATAGAGCACTGTTATGATGTAAAGACTGTAGGTAATAGAGCACTGATATGATGTAAATACTGTAGGTAATAGAGCACTGTTATGATGTAAAGACTGTAGGTAATAGAGCACTGATATGATGTAAAGACTGTAGGTAATAGAGCACTGTTATGATGTAAAGACTGTAGGTAATAGAGCACTGATATGATAAAGACTGTAGGTAATAGAGCACTGATATGATGTAAAGACTGTAGGTAATAGAGCACTGTTATGATGTAAAGACTGTAGGTAATATAGCACTGTTATGATGTAAAGACTGTAGGTAATAGAGCACTGATATGATGTAAAGACTGTATGTAATAGAGCGCTGTTATGATGTAAAGACTGTTGGTAATAGAGCACTGATATGATAAAGACTGTAGGTAATAGAGCACTGATATGATGTAAAGACTGTAGGTAATAGAGCACTGTTATGATGTAAATACTGTTGGTAATAGAGCACTGTTATGATGTAAAGACTGTAGGTAATAGAGCACTGATATGATAAAGACTGTAGGTAATAGAGCACTGATATGATGTAAAGACTGTAGGTAATAGAGCACTGATATGATGTAAAGACTGTAGGTAATCGAGCACTGTTATGATGTAAAGACTGTAGGTAATAGAGCACTGTTATAAAGACTGTAGGTAATAGAGCACTGATATGATGTAAAGACTGTAGGTAATAGAGCACTGATATGATGTAAAGACTGTAGGTAATATAGCACTGATATGATGTAAAGACTGTAGGTAATATAGCACTGTTATGATGTAAAGACTGTAGGTAATATAGCACTGCTATGATGTAAAGACCGTAGGTAATATAGCACTGATATGATGTAAAGACTGTAGGTAATATAGCACTGTTATGATGTAAAGACTGTAGGTAATTGTCACGGTTGGGCTTCCAAGCAAGTGGAGGACACAAGTGCAGAGGTGGTTTTCATGTATGAGGGTTTATTAAACTCTGGACAGGCAAACAGGCACACAAGATGAGTCCTTTAGACTGGGAGCTTAAACATACAAGAGAACATGGATCAACAATCAAACTGGGAACATAAAGCAGGTGACTGAACACTACAACCAACAGTAAATATAATACATCTACGAAACACAGAACCAGCAAACATAAACGTATTAACAGAACACGCAACAAAGACACTGAGACAACGTACCTTAAACAATGCCCGACACTCACACAGAGACACAGGGGAGACTAAATACTAAACATAACGAGGACTAACAAGCAACAGGTGAGTAAAATGGCGGGAACAAATGACAAGGGAAGGGCAGGTACCAGGAAGAAACAATAAGAACAACCACAAGATGGAGACAGAAACAAGCACACACACAAGAACCCACAGAACACACCTGTGAATTATGACAGTAATAGAGCACTGTAATGATGTAAAGACTGTAGGTAATAGAGCACTGTAATGATGTAAATACTGTAGGTAATATAGCACTGATATGATGTAAAGACTGTAGGTAATATAGCACTGATATGATGTAAAGACTGTAGGTAATAGAGCACTGATATGATAAAGACTGTAGGTAATAGAGCACTGATATGATGTAAAGACTGTAGGTAATAGAGCATTGATATGATGTAAAGACTGTAGGTAATAGAGCCCTGATATGATAAAGACTGTAGGTAATAGAGCACTGATATGATGTAAAGTCTGTAGGTAATAGAGCACTGATATGATGTAAAGACTGTAGGTAATAGAGCACTGATATGATGTAAAGACTGTAGGTAATAGAGCACTGATATGATGTAAAGACTGTAGGTAATAGAGCACTGATATGATAAAGACTGTAGGTAATAGAGCACTGATATGATGTAAAGACTGTAGGTAATATAGCACTGTAATGATGTAAAGACTGTAGGTAATATAGCACTGATATGATGTAAAGACTGTAGGTAATAGAGCACTGATATGATGTAAAGACTGTAGGTAATATAGCACTGATATGATGTAAAGACTGTAGGTAATATAGCACTGTTATGATGTAAAGACTGTAGGTAATAGAGCACTGATATGATAAAGACTGTAGGTAATAGAGCACTGATATGATGTAAAGACTGTAGGTAATATAGCACTGATATGATGTAAAGACTGTAGGTAATATAGCACTGTTATGATGTAAAGACTGTAGGTAATAGAGCACTGATATGATAAAGACTGTAGGTAATAGAGCACTGATATGATGTAAAGACTGTAGGTAATAGAGCACTGATATGATAAAGACTGTAGGTAATAGAGCACTGTAATGATGTAAATACTGTAGGTAATAGAGCACTGATATGATGTAAAGACTGTAGGTAATAGAGCACTGATATGATGTAAAGACTGTAGGTAATATAGCACTGATATGATGTAAAGACTGTAGGTAATAGAGCACTGATATGATGTAAAGACTGTAGGTAATATAGCACTGATATGATGTAAAGACTGTAGGTAATATAGCACTGATATGATGTAAAGACTGTAGGTAATATAGCACTGTAATGATGTAAAGGCTGTAGGTAATATAGCACTGATATGATGTAAAGACTGTAGGTAATATAGCACTGATATGATGTAAAGACTGTAGGTAATATAGCACTGTTATGATGTAAAGACTGTAGGTAATAGAGCACTGATATGATGTAAATACTGTAGGTAATAGAGCACTGTTATGATGTAAAGACTGTAGGTAATATAGCACTGATATGATGTAAAGACTGTAGGTAATATAGCACTGTTATGATGTAAAGACTGTAGGTAATAGAGCACTGATATGATGTAAATACTGTAGGTAATAGAGCACTGTTATGATGTAAAGACTGTAGGTAATAGAGCACTGATATGATGTAAAGACTGTAGGTAATATAGCACTGATATGATGTAAAGACTGTAGGTAATATAGCACTGATATGATGTAAAGACTGTAGGTAATATAGCACTGATATGATGTAAAGACTGTAGGTAATATAGCACTGATATGATGTAAAGACTGTAGGTAATAGAGCACTGTTATGATGTAAAGACTGTAGGTAATAGAGCACTGATATGATAAAGACTGTAGGTAATAGAGCACTGATATGATGTAAAGTCTGTAGGTAATAGAGCACTGATATGATGTAAAGACTGTAGGTAATATAGCACTGATATGATAAAGACTGTAGGTAATAGAGCACTGATATGATGTAAAGACTGTAGGTAATAGAGCACTGATATGATGTAAAGACTGTAGGTAATAGAGCGTCAGAAGTAAAGAAGTCGCTCCACATTCAAACATCTATTTTCAATAATATAATCTTTAATCAACAGGATCATGTAATGCAATGTTGTACAGCAAGCTTTGATTGATCTAAATTGCATTTGTAAACGTTTTTCAGAGCAGACAATAGCATTTCTTCCACTTTCAAAGTTGTACAAACCTAATTTCTTTTCTACCTTTTAGAGATTTTTTTAACGTTTTTTTAATCAACCACCTGCTACATAAAATGGGAATGAAAGGTTTGGTAGTTTGGTTCAATCTAGTCAAATATCCCCCTCAATAGTAGTAAAATCATTGTCTAATCATCTTAGATGACGATGCTACATTAATAACCTTAATATTTCTACATGCTTTCTGAGTACCGTATTTACAGTAATAGAGTAAACAGCATAATAATCCCTGCCCCATAAACATTACAGAACTGTAGCAGTGCTCTTAAAGACTGTAGGTAATAGAGCACTGATATGATGTAAAGTCTGTAGGTAATAGAGCACTGATATGATGTAAAGACTGTAGGTAATAGAGCACTGATATGATGTAAAGACTGTAGGTAATAGAGCACTGATATGATGTAAAGACTGTAGGTAATAGAGCACTGATATGATAAAGACTGTAGGTAATAGAGCACTGATATGATGTAAAGACTGTAGGTAATATAGCACTGTAATGATGTAAAGACTGTAGGTAATATAGCACTGATATGATGTAAAGACTGTAGGTAATAGAGCACTGATATGATGTAAAGACTGTAGGTAATAGAGCGTCAGAAGTAAAGAAGTCGCTCCACATTCAAACATCTATTTTCAATAATATAATCTTTAATCAACAGGATCATGTAATGCAATGTTGTACAGCAAGCTTTGATTGATCTAAATTGCATTTGTAAACGTTTTTCAGAGCAGACAATAGCATTTCTTCCACTTTCAAAGTTGTACAAACCTAATTTCTTTTCTACCTTTTAGAGATTTTTTTAACGTTTTTTTAATCAACCACCTGCTACATAAAATGGGAATGAAAGGTTTGGTAGTTTGGTTCAATCTAGTCAAATATCCCCCTCAATAGTAGTAAAATCATTGTCTAATCATCTTAGATGACGATGCTACATTAATAACCTTAATATTTCTACATGCTTTCTGAGTACCGTATTTACAGTAATAGAGTAAACAGCATAATAATCCCTGCCCCATAAACATTACAGAACTGTAGCAGTGCTCTTGGTCCAGTCTCAACGGTTGTGTGTGTGTGTGTGTGCCCATGTAAATATACACAACACAGTTCTCCCTAAACCATTAGAAGTCAGACAGGTACTGTGTATCCCAAAGACTACATCGCTCAAACAAATAAAACAAATTAAAATGTTTAAGTTGAAATGTTGAAAATGTAAAAAAATTAAACTAGACAGCATAGTGTTTTTGTCCCTCCTTTCTGTCCCCAGTATTCATGCTATTGTAACTAAATATTAGATGTGGTTTACAGGTCTGGTGCACAGACTTAACATGTGGGAACAATGTCTTCATTCCATTCTGACCTAAAGTTAAAATGTGACTAACAAATTTTTGCAAAATACTAATTCCAATGTCCTTGTCAAAAGCTGTAGATAGATTTAAGTTTGTTTCACTACATTGTGTGACCTAACATTCTGACTTTCTCTGATTGGACAAACACAAGAATGCCCTATTACATCACTTTCCTCTTGACTTGATTAGTTGCTTTTCCTTCATAGGATTGATGAGAAGGCAAAGAATTGTCATCCAATGAGACATCTGATTCAGGGGCACATGACAGGAAGCAGGACTGCTACTGATAATTAGTGCACTGTGACATTGTTACAACTCCAATAAAAACAGAAATAAATGCTGCACACACATGTTTGTTTCAAAGCCCCTCAAAGCCTATTGCACATTTTTAAATATGATACACAATTGAGGAAATAGATAGTTGTCAAAGCAAATACATAAACATTATACATGGACTATGCATGAATATATAAAAATAAAATAAACAAAGTGCAGCAAACCTAGTCTTTAAGACCATTGTCTCTACTGCCAACCTTTTGTTTTATATGGACACCGTCCATTGCTATGGCAACCTACTCCTAAAGCTCAACTTACGACCACATCCCTGTGGCACTCTGGGAAACAGGATTTCATTTGAGATAACTCTGACTGTTGGGTCAATCCACTGTCTCATGTTGTCCCTAGATGGTTTACGACCTTTGACCTGGTCACCAGACAAGCACATCACTATGGGCTGTAGCATCACAAACTGCTGAAAAAAGTGCAATAAAAATAAGAACAATATTAAAAAAACATAAAAGCCCTATTTACAACGATAGACATAAAACAACATACATGATGTAAGCGTGTAAAGCCCGTTACACTGCTGCATGTGTTCTGTAGGGAGGAACAATCCAGAAGGATAATGTCATCATTACATTTAGAAGTGCTGCTTTCTTGTCAAATAATTCTTCTGCAGCATCTCAATATGCAGTTTCACACCGTTTCTTTTCTGACAAACTGGAATTAAAATAGACAATGTCGTCATACAGAAAACCTGGACTGGCTGTAGATTTAAATCAATTCAGTCCATCCAGGAAAAACACACAGATTTAATGACCATTTTTACTCACACTCTCATCAATGCTACTGGAAGAGGATTATGGTTTGCTGTGACCCCAGTCAGTACTCTACACAGACCATCTTCCAGTCAGTCTCCTGTATTTAACAGACTGTACTCTGCACAGACCATCTTCCAGTCAGTCTCCTGTATTTAACAGACTGTACTCTACACAGACCATCTTCCAGTCAGTCTCCTGTATTTAACAGACTGTACTCTACACAGACCATCTTCCAGTCAGTCTCCTGTATTGAACAGACTGTACTCTGCACAGACCATCTTCCAGTCAGTATCCGGTATTGAACAGACTGTACTCTGCACAGACCATCTTCCAGTCAGTCTCCTGTATTGAACAGACTGTACTCTACACAGACCATCTTCCAGTCAGTCTCCT
The DNA here is from genome assembly GCA_029465975.1 of Dallia pectoralis. NCBI lineage: Eukaryota > Metazoa > Chordata > Actinopteri > Esociformes > Umbridae > Dallia > Dallia pectoralis. The sequence continues at coordinate 1,131,148 of CM055738.1, read as the reverse complement.
GTATTGAACAGACTGTACTCTACACAGACCATCTTCCAGTCAGTCTCCTGTATTGAACAGACTATACTCTGCACAGACCATCTTCCAGTCATTCTCCTGTATTGAACAGACTGTACTCTGCACAGACCATCTTCCAGTCAGTCTCCTGTATTTAACAGACTGTACTCTGCACAGACCATCTTCCAGTCAGTTTCCTGTATTTAACAGACTGTACTCTGCACAGACCATCTTCCAGTCATTCTCCTGTATTGAACAGACTGTACTCTACACAGACCATCTTCCAGTCAGTCTCCTGTATTGAACAGACTGTACTCTGCACAGACCATCTTCCAGTCAGTTTCCTGTATTTAACAGACTGTACTCTGCACAGACCATCTTCCAGTCAGTTTCCTGTATTTAACAGACTGTACTCTACACAGACCATCTTCCAGTCAGTTTCCTGTATTTAACAGACTGTACTCTGCACAGACCATCTTCCAGTCAGTCTCCTGTATTGAACAGACTGTACTCTACACAGACCATCTTCCAGTCAGTCTCCTGTATTTAACAGACTGTACTCTGCACAGACCATCTTCCAGTCAGTCTCCTGTATTGAACAGACTGTACTCTGCACAGACCATCTTCCAGTCAGTGTCCGGTATTGAACAGACTGTACTCTACACAGACCATCTTCCAGTCAGTCTCCTGTATTGAACAGACTGTACTCTGCACAGACCATCTTCCAGTCAGTCTCCTGTATTGAACAGACTGTACTCTGCACAGACCATCTTCCAGTCAGTATCCGGTATTGAACAGACTGTACTCTGCACAGACCATCTTCCAGTCAGTCTCCTGTATTGAACAGACTGTACTCTACACAGACCATCTTCCAGTCAGTTTTCTGTATTGAACTGACTGTACTCTACACAGACCATCTTCCAGTCAGTCTCTTGTATTAAACAGACTGTACTCTACACAGACCATCTTCCAGTCAGTCTCCTGTATTTAACAGACTGTACTCTGCACAGACCATCTTCCAGTCAGTCTCCTGTATTGAACAGACTGTACTCTACACAGACCATCTTCCAGTCAGTCTCCTGTATTTAACAGACTGTACTCTGCACAGACCATCTTCCAGTCAGTCTCCTGTATTGAACAGACTGTACTCTACACAGACCATCTTCCAGTCAGTCTCTTGTATTAAACAGACTGTACTCTACACAGACCATCTTTCAGTCAGTCTCCTGTATTGAACAGACTGTACTCTGCACAGACCATCTTCCAGTCAGTCTCTTGTATTAAACAGACTGTACTCTACACAGACCATCTTTCAGTCAGTCTCCTGTATTGAACAGACTGTACTCTGCACAGACCATCTTCCAGTCAGTCTCCCGTAATGAACAGACTGTACTCTGCACAGACCATCTTCCAGTCAGTCTCCCGTAATGAACAGACTGTACTCTGCAAAGACCATCTTCCAGTCAGTCTCCTGTATTTAACAGACTGTACTCTGCACAGACCATCTTCCAGTCAGTCTCCTGTATTTAACAGACTGTACTCTGCACAGACCATCTTCCAGTCAGTCTCCTGTATTTAACAGACTGTACTCTGCACAGACCATCTTCCAGTCAGTCTCCTGTATTGAACAGACTGTACTCTACACAGACCATCTTCCAGTCAGTCTCCTGTAATGAACAGACTGTACTCTACACAGACCATCTTCCAGTCAGTCTCCTGTAATGAACAGACTGTACTCTGCACAGACCATCTTCCAGTCAGTCTCCCGTAATGAACAGACTGTACTCTGCACAGACCATCTTCCAGTCAGTCTCCTGTATTGAACAGACTGTACTCTGCACAGACCATCTTCCAGTCTTGTTCACAAATACCCATTTACCTGAGTGCTAGGGTTAGGGCGAAAAAGTTTGCCTTTCAAAACTGAATTTGGCGACATATGTTTTGTAGACAAGGTCAAAGTAGTGGGTCACAAAAGGGTTCAGTTCTTGTTAGTCAGCTATTTGTGGGGCAGCTAGCCCATACAGAAACTCATGTCTGGACATGCCCACACCAGGCACCTCCAGAGGCCAGAGTTCACAGGCAAATGATGTTGGGGTCAGAGGTCATGGTGGTAGTCCCACCCCCCACCAGAAACACAGCAGTGGAGGACTTGGAGCGGGACGCACTGCCGTTGTTGTTGACCTCGCTGACCAGCGTCTCCGTGGAGACGACCCAGGTGGAAGGTCGCCAGCTCTTCAGGGAGTATGGAGTCTGGACACGACGCTTGATCTTCTCACCTGAACCTCCCTGGCCATCGAGTGAACAGCAATCACCTGGAGAGGCAAGGAAACAGGATCTGTTGAGACACTAATCACCTGGAGAGACAAGGAAACAGGACCTGTTAAGACACTAATCACCTGGAGAGACAAGGAAACAGGACCTGTTATGACACTAATCACCTGGAGAGACAAGGAAACAGGACCTGTTAAGACACTAATCACCTGGAGAGACAAGGAAACAGGATCTGTTAAGACACTAATCACCTGGAGAGACAAAGAAACAGGACCTGTTAAGACACTGTTAAGGCCTGTTATGTGTGGTGGCCTGTTTCAGTACGTGTCCCTGTTTCAGTACGTGTCCCTGTTTCAGTACGTGTCCCTGTTTCAGTACGTGTCCGTTTCAGTATGTGTCCCTGTTTCAGTACGTGTCCCTGTTTCAGTACGTGTCCCTGTTTCAGTACGTGTCCCTGTTTCAGTACGTGTCCCTGTTTCAGTACGGGTCCCTGTTTCAGTACGTGTCCCTGTTTCAGTACGTGTCCCTGTTTCAGTACGTGTCCCTGTTTCAGTACGTGTCCCTGTTTCAGTACGTGTCCCTGTTTCAGTACGTGTCCCTGTTTCAGTACGTGTCCCTGTTTCAGTACGTGTCCCTGTTTCAGTACGTGTCCCTGTGTCCCTGTTTCAGTATGCTATATATGTTTATATCTGTCTGAAGTAGAGACGGTGATAATGGTCGCACCTGAAGAGCTGTTGTGTGAAGAGGATCCAGACAGATCCAGGGAGCTGGGCCTCTCAGGACGCCTGGATTTAGAATGTCTGAGCTGGGTACATTCCTGCTTAAAAGGAGCTTCCTGCAGGGGTACTTGGTCAGAAAAGGGTCCAGGTGTGGGGGTAGAGAGTGAGACAGGTCCAGGTGTGGGGGTAGAGAGTGAGACAGGTCCAGGTGTGGGGGTAGAGAGTGAGACAGGTACAGGTGTGGGGGTAGAGAGTGAGACAGGTCCATTTGTGGGGGTAGAGAGTGAGACAGGTCCAGGTGTGGGGGTAGAGAGTGAGACAGGTCCATTTGTGGGGGTAGAGAGTGAGACAGGTCCAGGTGTGGGGGTAGAGAGTGAGACAGGTCCAGGTGTGGGGGTAGAGAGTGAGACAGGTCCAGGTGTGGGGGTAGAGAGTGAGACAGGTACAGGTGTGGGGGTAGAGAGTGAGACAGGTCCAGGTGTGGGGGTAGAGAGTGAGACAGGTCCATTTGTGGGGGTAGAGAGTGAGACAGGTCCAGGTGTGGGGGTAGAGAGTGAGACATAATAAGGGGCGGGGACAAGGCCAGTTGTTGCATGTCGGCCCTCTGCAGGAATTCCCATGATCCCCCTGGCAGTTGGAGCCACGCCCATCTGGCTGTTGTTGTTGTTGTTAGAGTTGGGGCGCGTTGCCAGGTGACTGGCTGGTCTCTGGTGTCGTGTGACCAGGAGCTCTCTCCTCAGAAGAGGTTCGTGTTCATCAGGACTGGGGTTCAGGGTGCTGTTGTCTCCACTCAGCTGGCTCTGTAACATGGGCGCAGCTCCTCCCACCTCACTCTGAGGGCCCACTGGATTAGTGGTTCCAAATGGAGCTCCACCTCCTGAGGAAGAGGCCACGCCTTCATTCAGGTAACCATTGACCACCAACACGCCAACCCCACTGCGTACCCCGTTACTCCCGACGAATCCGGACATTACATTGTTGGTGACGGTGACCAGGTGTGGTTCAGCTGCCGTGGCAACCGTGTTCATCTTGGCCACGCCCGTCTCCACCTGCTTCAGGTTGGACTTGTGCTTCCCAAACTTCAGCCGTGAGCACCCTGTGCCCTCCCGGGTCTTGGTGCTGAAGGGCAGTGTGGTGGGTCTCTTTGGGATGTTCTGCTGCTTGGGCAATGGAACCATGGCAGCAGGAACGTCCCCTGTCACCTCTGTAGACAGTCTTATTAGGGGGTACAGCAGGGGTGACGACCCCAAACTCAGAGGGTCTGGAGCAGAGAACTGCTTTTGGCTGTGCTCCATCAGGTTCTCGTCAGAGGACTCTTTGAGGTTCCTGTCGACCTGTGACCCCAACACACACAAGACAACATGATCATGCTACAGAAGCGGTCAAAGATCACCATGATCATGCTACAGAAGCGGTCAGAGGTCACCATGATCATGCTACAGAAGCGGTCAGAGGTCACCATGATCCTGCTACAGAAGCGGTCAAAGGTCACTATGATCATGCTACAGAAGCGGTCAAAGGGAATATTGAAATTGTTCTATATAGTTACAGGCTTGGACAGCATGCATACGCTGGTATGTTTATAGATCTACAGAATATTGTTATTATTCCGCTTTGGTTACATTCTATGATGGCATATTTATTTTTTGTTAGCCTGTAGTTAGGGTGCAATTGTATTTATTTTTTGTTTCTAGGAGACGATGCACTTTAAGGACCAGTTTTATTTTGATGCAGGATTTGTACATTAGCAGGAATGTTGCACAAGGACGTGAAAGCAGTTCTCTGTTTGAATTGTGAAACTGCAATAAAAATATGTTCCTAAAATCAATGAATAATTGTAATAAATAATAATGACCTCATTATTTTGCCCATTATCGTCCAGCCCTAGTGGACATGCGTTGTATGTTTTATAGAGGGGTGATTTGTGGGGTTTTAAAACATATCGTTAAAGCAGAGCGAACCTCCTTGGGGTCCAGCTTGCTGGTCTCAAAGTCCTCCTGGGTTAGCTGCAGACATCCAACCAGAGCGCCACCTAGTGGGAAGACACAAAACACATCTTATTATAGAAACCGACAGAAAAAACATTGAAGTTGCTTTAAGTAGAAATCTATATAGAATCCTTCAGGAGGTGTGTCCCTACTGACTTGGAAACAGGCAGGGCGCACATTATTATAGAAATCTATTCTACACATTGGCCTCTTTAATAAGCGATATCCTAATCACGATATTACCCAGCATGCCGCAGGAGTCCTCCCCCTGTCCTGACTCTGAGATGGTGGTCATGACCGTAGTAGGTGTTAAGCCTGTGGTGGTGGTTGACTGGCTGGTCTCGCTGATTTCAGGGCTGGGTAGCCGGACCTGAGCCTGCTGACGTTCATAGTTGATGGAGTTACGGTTCTTCTCTGGGCCTGCTGGGGCGGGTCCGGTTCCCCCGGGTGCGCTGATGGAGGTATCCCCCCCGGGGAGGTTCTTCACCATCTGGCTCTCGTGTTCCTCGATGTAGGAGTAGTCTGGGTAGGGGGCGACTTTAGGGGGCCTGCGACTGTGGGAACGGTTCCTGTTACAGGGAAGGACAAGGTCAAATGTCAGACTATAAGGTCAAAATGTCAGACTGTAAGCTCAAATGTCAGACTGTAAGGTCAAATGTTAGACTGTAAGGTCAAATGTCAGACTATAAGGTCAAATGTCAGAGTATAAGGTCAAATGTCAGAGTATAAGGTGAAATGTCAGACTATAAGGTTAAATGTCAGACTATAAGGTCAAATGTCAGACTATAAGATCAAATGTCAGACTATAAGGTCAAATGTCAGATTATAAGGTCAAAGGTCAGACTATAAGGTCAAATGTCAGACTATAAGGTCAAATGTCAGATTATAAGGTCAAAGTAGTGTGTCCAGTAGTGTGTCCAGTAGTGTGTCCAGCTGGTGTGTCAGTAGTGTGTGTCCAGTAGTGTGTGTCCAGTAGTGTGTGTCAGTAGTGTGTGTCAGAAGTGTGTGTCCAGTAGTGTGTGTCCAGTAGTGTGTCCAGTAGTGTGTCCAGTAGTGTGTCCAGCTGGTGTGTCAGTAGTGTGTGTCCAGTAGTGTGTGTCCTGTAGTGTGTTTCCAGTAGTGTGTGTCCAGTAGTGTGTGTCCAGTAGTGTGTCCAGTAGTGTGTGTCCAGTAGTGTGTCCAGTAGTGTGTGTCCAGTAGTGTGTCCAGTAGTGTGTGTCCAGTAGTGAGTCCAGTAGAGTGTCCAGTAGTGTGTCCAGTAGTGTGTGTCCAGTAGTGAGTCCAGTAGTGTGTGTCAGAAGTGTGTGTCCAGTAGTGTGTCCAGTAGTGTGTCCAGTAGTGTGTCCAGTAGTGTGTCCAGCTGGTGTGTCAGTAGTGTGTGTCCAGTAGTGTGTGTCCAGTATTGTGTCCAGTAGTGTGTGTCCAGTAGTGTGTCCAGTAGTGTGTCCTGTAGTGTGTTTCCAGTAGTGTGTGTCCAGTAGTGTGTGTCCAGTAGTGTGTCCAGTAGTGTGTGTCCAGTAGTGTGTCCAGTAGTGTGTGTCCAGTAGTGTGTCCAGTAGTGTGTGTCCAGTAGTGAGTCCAGTAGAGTGTCCAGTAGTGTGTCCAGTAGTGTGTGTCCAGTAGTGAGTCCAGTAGTGTGTCCAGTAGTGTGTGTCCAGTAGTGTGTGTCCAGTAGTGTGTGTCCAGTAGTGTGTCCAGTAGTGTGTCCAGTAGTGTGTCCAGTAGTGTGTCCAGTAGTGTGTGTCCAGTAGTGTGTGTCCAGTAGTGTGTGTCCAGTAGTGTGTGTCCAGTAGTGTGTCCAGTAGTGTGTGTCCAGTAGTGTGTCCAGTAGTGTGTCCAGTAGTGTGTCCAGTAGTGTGTGTCCAGTATTGTGTCCAGTAGTGTGTGTCCAGTAGTGTGTCCAGTAGTGTGTCCAGTAGTGTGTCCAGTAGTGTGTGTCCAGTAGTGTGTGTCCAGTAGTGTGTCCAGTAGTGTGTTCAGCTGTTGTGTCAGTAGTGTGTCCAGTAGTGTGTGTTACCTCTCGTTCTGTAGTGCGGTGGTCATGGGGTTGACAGTAGGGCTGACAGGTTTATTTCTGTCCCAGATCAACAGGAGCTCGGCCATACGCTCCTCTGCACACTGAGCTGTGAGTCGAGCCTCAGCATCCTGGTCCCAGCAGTCCTCCATGGTCTCCTTCAGAGAGCGAACAGCCTGGGAGACAGGAAACACCAAACCACACACTTTATAACATCTCCTTATCTCCTTCAGAGAGCGTACAAACCAATGACATTATCTCCACGGAGGAGGACATCTAACTGGTCCACCACATCAACAGGCCGGGTTTCACATTATTTAAACAGATTTACCAGGCTGTTCTCCTTCCAAGCCTCTGGGAACTTGGGTCTCTGTTTCTCTCTGGACACCAGGACCTGCATGTCCTCAAAGGACGGATGGTTCCCAGCTTCTGCCTGGAACGCCATCTGGTATACAGGCACCGCCTCTCCTGGTACACAGACAACATGGTGATAAATACAACAGACAGACAGACAGACAGACAACATGGTGATGGATACAACAGACAGACAGACAGACAACATGGTGATGAATAGAACAGACAGACAGACAGACAGACAACATGGTGATGAATACAACAGACAGACAGACAGACAGACAGACAGACAACATGGTGATGAATACAACAGACAGACAGACAGACAGACAACATGGTGATGAATAGAACAGACAGACAGACAGACAGACAACATGGTGATGAATACAGACAGACAGACAGACAGACAACATGGTGATGGATACAACAGACAGACAGACAACATGGTGATGAATACAACAGACAAACAGACAGACAGACAACATGGTGATGAATAGAACAGACAGACAGACAGACAGACAACATGGTGATGAATACAACAGACAGACAGACAGACAGACAACATGGTGATGATACAACAGACAGACAGACAGACAGACAACATGGTGATGGATAAAGCAGTTAGTATAGGTATACATTCAGACAGAACTAGATCATGCAAACAAACGTATACACACACATACACACACAAACATGTATACACACAACAAGGTCTGGGAAGAGGTCCAGGAAGTCTCCCAGGGTTAGAGGTCAGGGGTCATTACATGGGAAGAGGTCATTACACCTCATGAAGGTCTCAGGGTTAGAGGTCAGGGGTCATTACCTGGGAAGAGGTCAGTACACTTCATGAAGGTCTCCCAGGGTTAGAGGTCAGGGGTCATTACCTGGGAAGAGGTCGGTACACCTCATGAAGGTCTCTCAGGGTTAGAGGTCAGGGGTCTTTACCTGGGAAGAGGTCGGTACACCTCATGAAGGTCTCTCAGGGTTAGAGGTCAGGGTCATTACCTGGGAAGAGGTCGGTACACCTCATGAAGGTCTCCCAGTATACGAGGCCGAGGGAGTACATGTCCACCTGCTTCAGAGCTGATTCACAGTCCCTCAGGTTGACCGCCCCCTCCAGGACCTCTGGAGCCATGTAGCGAATGGTCCCCACCTGGAGAACCAGCATATCACTGTTATAAGCATTCATATGCAGGTCATAACACTGTTATAATATCATATATAAATATAGCATATCACTGTTATAAGCATTCATATGCAGGTCATAACACTGTTATAATATCATATATAAATATATCATATCACTGTTATCAGCATTCATATGCAGGTCATAACACTGTTATAATATCATATATAAATATAGCATATCACTGTTATAAGCATTCATATGCAGGTCATAACACTGTTATAATATCATATATAAATATAGCATATCACTGTTATCAGCATTCATATGCAGGTCATAACACTGTTATAATATCATATATAAATATAGCATATCACTGTTATCAGCATTCATATGCAGGTCATAACACTGTTATAATATCATATATATATATATCATATCACTGTTATAAGCATTCATATGCAGGTCATAACACTGTTATAATATCATATATATATATATATCATATCACTGTTATAAGCATTCATATGCAGGTCATAACACTGT
>CM055738.1:1112133-1117133 GCA_029465975.1 Dallia pectoralis | reverse complement strand
GGAAACACAGTCAGGACACTGGTTTTACATTCCTCCTGATACTGCGTAACTTCAGAGCTTCAGTGTAACCAATAGAACCTTTATAAAACCTAGTACAGAGGAACCCAGTAGAACATTCTTACGTGAGGGTAATGTTCCATGAGCAGCAGATACTCCACACGTCCATCTGATGTTATTCGCTCGTCTCCTGCGATGTACCGGGCTATGTTCTCATGCTCTAGCAGAGGAACCCGGTAAATAGCTCGCTCGTTGATGAAGTTCTGCCGGTTCTGGTAGGTGAACACCTTGACTGCCACGGGACGCTCATCTAAAGAACCCTTATAGACAGAACCATACCGTCCTCTACCAATCAACTGGGAGAAGGAAAGAGTGAGAATGAGGGAGTGAGGGAGGGAGAATGAAGGAGAGAGAGTGAGGGAGAGAGAGAGAGAGAGAGGGGGAGGGAGAGAGAGATAGAGAAGGAGGGAGAGAGAGGGGGAGAGAGAGAGAGAGAATGAGGGAGAGAGAGGGGGAGAGAGGAGAGAATGAGGGAGAGAGAATGAGGGAGAGAGAGAACACCAGACTAGGTTAATGATTTAACAGCATCAGATAGTGTTTTATTGACTTTATTACTACACTCATATTTAACTACTACACATGGACTACACCACTACTATATCAATACTACACTCCTACTATTATTACACCACTACTATATCAATACTACACTCCTACTATTATTACACCACTACTATATCAATACTACACTCCTACTATTATTACACCACTACTATATCAATACTACACTCCTACTATTATTACACCACTACTATATCAATACTACACTCCTACTATTATTACACCACTACTATATCAATACTACACTCCTACTATTATTACAACACTACTATATCAATACTACACTCCTACTATTATTACAACACTACTATATCAATACTACACTCCTACTATTATTACACACATACTATATCCATACTACACTCCTACTATTATTACACCACTACTATATCCATACTACACTCCTACTATTATTACACCACTACTATATCCATACTACACTCCTACTATTATTACAACACTACTATATCAATACTACACTCCTACTATTATTACACACATACTATATCCATACTACACTCCTACTATTATTACACCACTACTATATCCATACTACACTCCTGCTATTATTACACATATACTATATCCATACTACACTCCTACTATTATTACACATATACTATATCCATACTACACTCATACTCCTCCATAGTACTCCGTTACCCAACTTACACTAACTTACCTCTAGTAGTTTGAGGCTGTCAAGGTCGAGGTTGGGCTCTGAGGCTGCAGCCTCCATCATGTCTATGTTGTGTAGTCCCTGTTTCCTGCCCCCACTTATCATCCGGTACCCACAGAACAGCGCTGCCATTAACATTGCTAGTATGGAGACTGTTGCCATGGCGATCACGATGGTCTCTTCCCGATACATCAGACGTGGATCTGTAGACAATGACATCATAGGGTCAGATGTTAGGGTAGCCTCAAAGCAGGTTAAATGGTACTGCTCTGTAGATCGCACACAGCATCCATATAAATCTCCCAGAATGCAGCAGTATATTGTGTACATTGTGTACACCAGGCTAAAAACTTAGGCTATAATACAGTATAATGTCTCTATATTACAGTATAATGTCTCTGTATTACAGTATAATGTCTCTATATTACAGTATAATGTCTCTGTATTACAGTATAATGTCTCTGTATTACAGTATAATGTCTCTATATTACAGTATAATGTCTCTATATTACAGTATAATGTCTCTATATTACAGTATAATGTCTATATATTACAGTATAATGTCTATATATTACAGTATAATGTCTCTATATTACAGTATAATGTCTATATATTACGATATAATGTATATATATTACAGTATAAAGTCTATATATTACAGTATGATGTCTCTATATTAGAGTATAATGTCTCTATATTACAGTATAATGTCTATATATTACAGTATAATGTCTCTATATTACAGTATAATGTCTATATATTACGATATAATGTATATATATTACAGTATAAAGTCTATATATTACAGTATGATGTCTCTATATTACAGTATAATGTCTCTATATTACAGTATAATGTCTCTATATTACAGTATAATGTCTATATATTACGATATAATGTATATATATTACAGTATAAAGTCTATATATTACAGTATGATGTCTCTATATTAGAGTATAATGTCTCTATATTACAGTATAATGTCTATATATTACAGTATAATGTCTCTATATTACAGTATAATGTCTATATATTACGATATAATGTATATATATTACAGTATAAAGTCTATATATTACAGTATGATGTCTCTATATTACAGTATAATGTCTCTATATTACAGTATAATGTCTCTATATTACAGTATAATGTCTCTATATTACAGTATACTGTCTCTATATTACAGTATAATGTCTATATATTACAGTATAATGTCTCTATATTACAGTATAAAGTCTATATATTACAGTATGATGTCTCTATATTCTATATATTACAGTATGTATAATGTCTCTATATTACAGTATAATGTCTCTATATTACAGTATAATGTCTCTATATTACAGTATAAGTATAATGTCTCTATATTACAGTCTCTATATTACAGTATAATGTCTATATTCTATATTACAGTATAATGTCTCTATATTACAGTATAAGTACAGTACTGTCTCTATATTACAGTATAATGTCTCTATTACAGTATAATGTCTATATTCAGTATATATTACAGTATAATGTCTCTATATTACAGTATAATGTCTCTATATTACAGTATAATGTCTCTATATTACAGTATAATGTCTCTATATTACAGTATAATGTCTCTATATTACAGTATAATGTCTCTATATTACAGTATAATGTCTCTATATTACAGTATACTGTCTCTATATTACAGTATAATGTCTCTATATTACAGTATAATGTCTCTATATTACAGTATAATGTCTCTATATTACAGTATAATGTCTCTATATCACAGTATAATGTCTCTATATTACAGTATAATGTCTCTATATTACAGTATAATGTCTCTATATTACAGTATAATGTCTCTATATTACAGTATAATGTCTACAGTATAATGTCTCTATATTACAGTATAATGTCTCTATATTACAGTATAATGTCTCTATATTACAGTATAATGTCTCTATATTACAGTATACTGTCTATACAGTATAATGTCTCTATATTACAGTATAATGTCTCTATATTACAGTATAATGTCTCTATATTACAGTATAATGTCTCTATATTACAGTATAATGTCTCTATATTACAGTATAATGTCTCTATATTACTATATATTACAGTATAATGTCTCTATATTACAGTATAATGTCTATATATTACAGTATAATGTCTCTATATTACAGTATAATGTCTCTATATTACAGTATAATGTCTCTATATTACAGTATAATGTCTCTATATTACAGTATAAGTATAATGTCTATATATTACAGTATAATGTCTCTATATTACAGTATAATGTCTATATATTACAGTATAATGTCTCTATATTACAGTATAATGTCTATATATTACATATAATAATGTCTATATATTATATATATTACAGTATAAAGTCTATATATTACAGTATAATGTCTCTATATTACAGTATAATGTCTCTATATTACAGTATAATGTCTCTATATTACAGTATAATGTCTCTATATTACAGTATAATGTCTATATATTACAGTATAATGTCTCTATATTACAGTATAAAGTCTATATATTACAGTATAATGTCTCTATATTACAGTATAATGTCTCTATATTACAGTATAATGTCTCTATATTACAGTATAATGTCTATATATTACAGTATAATGTCTATATATTCTATATTACAGTATAAAGTCTCTATATTATAATGTCTCTATATTACAGTATAATGTCTCTATATTACAGTATAATGTCTCTATATTACAGTATAATGTCTCTATATTACAGTATAATGTCTCTATATTACAGTATAATGTCTCTATATTACAGTCTCTATATTACAGTATAATGTCTCTATATTATAATGTCTCTATATTACAGTATAATGTCTCTATATTACAGTATAATGTCTCTATATTACAGTATAATGTCTCTATATTACAGTATAATGTCTCTATATTACAGTATAATGTCTCTATATTACAGTATAATGTCTCTATATTACAGTATAATGTCTCTATATTACAGTATAATGTCTCTATATTACAGTATAATGTCTCTATATTACAGTATAATGTCTCTATATTACAGTATAATGTCTCTATATTACAGTATAATGTCTCTATATTACAGTATAATGTCTCTATATTACAGTATAATGTCTATTACAGTATAATGTCTCTATATTACAGTATAATGTCTCTATATTACAGTATATGTCTCTATATTACAGTATAATGTCTCTATATTACAGTATATATTACAGTATAAGTATATATGTCTCTATATTACAGTATAATGTCTCTATATTACAGTATAATGTCTCTATATTACAGTATAATGTCTCTATATTACAGTATAATGTCTCTATATACAGTATATGTCTCTATATTACAGTATAATGTCTATATATTGTATAATGTCTCTATATTACAGTATAATGTCTCTATATTACAGTATAATGTCTCTATATCACAGTATACTGTCTCTATATTACAGTATAATGTCTATATATTACAGTATAATGTCTCTATATTACAGTATAATGTCTCTATATTACAGTATAATGTCTCTATATTACAGTATAATGTCTCTATATTACAGTCTCTATATTACAGTATAATGTCTCTATATTACAGTATAATGTCTCTATATTACAGTATAATGTCTCTATATTACAGTATAATGTCTCTATATTACAGTATAATGTCTCTATATTACAGTATAATGTCTCTATATTACA
>CM055738.1:1059633-1107133 GCA_029465975.1 Dallia pectoralis | reverse complement strand
AATACACCGCACACACACTATACACCACACACACACTATACACCACACACACACACACACACAATACACCATACACACACTATACACCACACACACACTATACATCACATACACAAACACACACACACACACACACAGACTAAACACACAATACACCGCACAGACACTATACACCACACACACACACACACAATACACCATACACACACTATACACCACACACACACTATACACCACACACACACACACTATACACCACACACACACACACACTATACACCGCCCGCCCACTCTCATTCTCCACCACACTGACCTCATTCTCCACCACACTGACCTCATTCTCCACCACACAGACCTCAATACTACTGTTTAGTGAAACCAACAAGTTGATGTGTATGTCTACATGATTGACGATATGCAGTGATACTAAGTACTTGAAGGCTAACAGACCTGTAAACATGTGTAGGAGCTGTTGCTCTGCAGTCACCAATATCAAGGACATCTGAAAGCTAAAGCAGGCAACTAGCAAACCTTTGGGTCCACAGGGAAGGATAGGAAAGACGGGGGGGGGCAGGAAGCCAGAGGAAAATATAATCTGGGCACGAGTGGAAACGAGAGAGAGCTGGGATAGAGAAAACATATACAGGAGACAGAAGAGAAAGAAAGAAATACTAGAGGGAGTGAGAGAGTGAGATGGTTTTAGAGCTCAGAACAAACCCCCATACAGAACCACAGAGCCCCATACAGAACCACAGAGCCACATACAGAACCAACCCCCCATACAGAACCACAGAGCCCCATACATAACCACAGAGCCCCATACAGAACCACAGAGCCCCATACAGAACCAACCCCCATACAGAACCACAGAGCCCCATACAGAACCAACCCCCATACAGAACCACAGAGCCCCATACAGAACCAAACCCCCATACAGAACCACAGAGCCCCATACAGAACCAAACCCCCATACAAAACCACAGAGCCCCATAGAGAACCACAGAGCCACATACAGAACCAAACCCCCATACAGAACCACAGAGCCCCATAGAGAACCACAGAGCCCCATACAGAACCAAACCCCCATACAGAAACACAGAGCCCCATAGAGAACCACAGAGCCCCATACAGAACCAACCCCCTACAGAACCACAGAGCCCCATACAGAACCAACCCCCATACAGAACCACAGAGCCCCATACAGAACCAGCCTCCCATACAAAACCACAGAGCCCCATACAGAACCACAGAGCCCCATACAGAACCAACCCCCATACAGAACCACAGAGCCCCATACAGAACCACAGAGCCCCATACAGAACCAAACCCCCATACAGAACCACAGAGCCCCATACAGAACCAACCCCCCATACAGAACCACAGAGCCCCATACAGAACCACAGAGCCCCATAAAGAACCACAGAGCCCCATACAGAACAAACCCCCATACAGAACCACAGAGCCCCACAGAACCAAAGCCCCATACAGAACCACAGAGCCCCATACAGAACCACAGAGCCCCCAACCAACCCCCACAGAACCACAGAGAACAGAACCAAACCCCCATACAGAACCACAGAGCCCCATACAGAACCAAACCCCCATACAGAACCACAGAGCCCCATACAGAACCAACCCCCATACAGAACCACAGAGCCCCATACAGAACCAAACCCCCATACAGAACCACAGAGCCCCATACAGAACCAAACCCCCATACAGTACCACAGAGCGTGTGTTATAGTCCACCAGGAGTGTGTTATAGTCCACCAGGAGTGTGTTATAGTCCACCAGGAGCGTGTTATAGTCCACCAGGAGTGTGTTATAGTCCACCAGTGAGTGTGTTATAGTCCACCAGGAGTGTGTTATAGTCCACCAGGAGTGTGTTATAGTCCACCAGGAGCGTGTTATAGTCCACCAGGAGTGTGTTATAGTCCACCAGGAGCATGTTATAGTCCACCAGGAGTGTGTTATAGTCCACCAGGAGTGTGTTATAGTCCACCAGGAGTGTGTTATAGTCCACCAGGAGTGTGTTATAGTCCACCAGGAGTGTGTTATAGTCCACCAGGAGTGTGTTATAGTCCACCAGGAGTGTGTTATAGTCCACCAGGAGTGTGTTATAGTCCACCAGGAGCGTGTTATAGTCCACCAGGAGCGTGTTATAGTCCACCAGGAGTGTGTTATAGTCCACCAGGAGTGTGTTATAGTCCACCAGGAGTGTGTTATAGTCCACCAGGAGTGTGTTATAGTCCACCAGGAGCGTGTTATAGTCCACCAGGAGTGTGTTATAGTCCACCAGGAGTGTGTTATAGTCCACCAGGAGTGTGTTATAGTCCACCAGGAGTGTGTTATAGTCCACCAGGAGTGTGTTATAGTCCACCAGGAGTGTGTTATAGTCCACCAGGAGTGTGTTATAGTCCACCAGGAGTGTGTTATAGTTCACCAGGAGTGTGTTATAGTCCACCAGGAGTGTGTTATAGTCCACCAGGAGTGTGTTATAGTCCACCAGGAGTGTGTTATAGTCCACCAGGAGTGTGTTATAGTCCACCAGGAGCGTGTTATAGTCCACCAGGAGTGTGTTATAGTCCACCAGGAGTGTGTTATAGTCCACCAGGAGTGTGTTATAGTCCACCAGGAGTGTGTTATAGTCCACCAGGAGTGTGTTATAGTCCACCAGGAGTGTGTTATAGTCCACCAGGAGTGTGTTATAGTCCACCAGGAGTGTGTTATAGTCAGGTGTGGAATCAGACAGATGTCTGTAGAACCAGACAGTTGTAGAACCAGACAGTTGTAGAACCAGACAGATGTCTGTAGAACCAGACAGATGTCTGCAGAACCAGACAGGTGTAGAACCAGACAGATGTCTGTAGAACCAGACAGATGTAGAACTAGACAGTTGTAGAACCAGACAGATGTCTGTAGAACCAGACAGTTGTAGAACCAGACAGATGTCTGTAGAACCAGACAGATGTAGAACCAGACAGATGTCTGTAGAACCAGACAGTTGTAGAACCAGACAGATGTCTGTAGAACCAGACAGATGTCTGTAGAACCAGACAGTTGTAGAACCAGACAGATGTCTGTAGAATCAGACAGATGTAGAACCAGACAGATGTCTGTAAAACCAGACAGATGTCTGTAAAACCAGACAGGTGTAGAACCAGACAGTTGTAGAACCAGACAGGTGTAGAACCAGACAGATGTCTGTAGAACCAGACAGATGTCTGTAGAACCAGGCAGATGTCTGTAGGACCAGGCAGATGTCTGTAGAACCAGGCACTGTCACGACTGGTAATCTTTAGTTTCAGACTCCGGGTGGTTTTTTATTTTTATTTTTGGTGATTAACTCTGCTATTTAGTTCTCTGGGGTTTAATACACGGTGAGTGTCGTTTAGTTTCTATATTGCTGTCTTATAATGTTAGTAAGTCGCTTTATAGCGCATGTTTATTTAATCAGTGTATAGTTTTCTATACTTCTATTTTTCTATGTTTCTATGCTATATCTATGTAGGCCTGATTTGATCTGATTTGATATTTTTCTATGTTTCTATGCTATATCTATGTAGGCCTGATTTGAGTCAAGTGAAAAAATAGGGACCAAGAAAAAGTGAGTGTTTTAGTCCACTGGCACCAGCTGTTGTCCTGCTGTGATACATTAGCCCTGTACCACAGATCCCAGACCTGTTAGCGTCAATACAAATGGACTGAAGATAGGGTGTGATACATTAGCACTGTTCCACAGATCCCAGACCTGTTAGCTTCAATACAAATGGACTGAAGACAGGCTGTTGGAACAGGAAGTAGTAACATGTTTGGCATTCCCATGATGCACCACAGGCAATAAGCCAATCAGGGCTTAAACCACAGAGGTCTTGTAACAACATTTGATTTGATAAGACGTATTATATTGCACTTATTATAATGTATTAATGATAACAGTTCATCTCTAACATTATCTGTTCTCCTTCACATTCTCTCCCCCTTAACCCACCTCCTCTCTGGTCTGCCTCCTAACCCGCCTCCTCTCTGGTCTGCCTCCTAACCCGCCTCCTCTCTCCTCCAGAACCACTGACGCCATTTGGGACAGAGAGGAGAGAATAAAAAGAAACAACAAAGCCTGCCTGTCTGTCTGTCTGCCTGCCTGCCTGTCTGTCTGTTTGTCTGTCTGTCTGCCTGCCTGTCTGCCTGTCTGTCTGCTTGCCTGTCTGTCTGTCTGCATGTCTGCTTGTCTGTCTGTCTGCTTGTCTGTCTGTCTGCTTGTCTCTCTGTCTGTCTGTCTGTCTGTCTGCTTGCCTGTCTGTCTGTCTGTCTGCTTGTCTGTCTGTCTGCTTGTCTGTCTGTCTGTCTGTCTGTCTTTCCCCTCCTTTCTTCATGTAGGCATGCACATTGCTCTCAGTATATTGCACTACACTGAGCCTCTGACCTGTAAATAAAGAGCACACAGCCAGCCAATCAGAAAATAGTTTGTTAGTCTTTCAGACTGCCAGGAAACGAAATACAAGAGAGCTGTTCAGCCAGCCAGACTGCTTAAACATGAAGATGTACAGTCAAAAAAACAGCCAGTTAACAGCCAGCCAGACTGCTTAAACATGAAGATGTACAGTCAAAAAAACAGCCAGTTAACAGCCAGCCCGACTGCTTAAACATGAAGATGTACAGTCAAAAAACAGCCAGTTAACAGCCAGCCAGACTGCTTAAACATGAAGATGTACAGTCAAAAAAACAGCCAGTTAACAGCCAGCCAGACTGCTTAAACATGAATATGTACAGTCAAAAAAACAGCCAGTTAACAGCCAGCCAGACTGCTTAAACATGAAGATGTACAGTCAAAAAAACAGCCAGTTAACAGCCAGCCAGCTAAAAAACAGAGAGCCAGATAAAAGCCAGCAGGCGCCCAACCAGTCAACACAAAATAGACACACATCAATCACACAACACACACATCAATCACACAACACACACATCCATCACACAACACACACATCCATCACACAACACACACATCCATCACACAACACAAACATCCATCACACAACACACACATCAATCACACAACACACACACCAATCACACAACACACACACCAATCACACAACACACACACCAATCACACACCAATCACACAACACACACACCAATCACACAACACACACACACACATCAATCACACAACACACACACATCCATCACACAACACACACATCAATCACACAACACACACATCAATCCCACAACAGACACATCAATCACACAACACACACACCAATCACACAACACACACATCAATCACACAACACACACACCAATCACACAACACACACACACACATCAATCACACAACACACACACATCCATCACACAACACACACATCAATCACACAACACACACATCAATCCCACAACAGACACATCAATCACACAACACACACATCAATCACACAACACACACA
Organism: Dallia pectoralis; assembly: GCA_029465975.1. Lineage (NCBI taxonomy): Eukaryota > Metazoa > Chordata > Actinopteri > Esociformes > Umbridae > Dallia > Dallia pectoralis. Next base: position 1,101,683 of record CM055738.1, on the reverse strand, counting down.
TCAATCCCACAACACACACATCCATCACACAACACACACATCAATCCCACAACACACACATCCATCACACAACACACACATCAATCACACAACTAGCACAACACACACATCAATCACACAACTAGCACAAACTAAGCAAACCAGACGTTGCCATATATGGAGGAAGCCATTAACAAACCCAGTAGCATATTTAGCAGTCGCCACACAGAGAGAATCTGGGTGTTTCAGGTTGATAAAGACCCTCCACAACCCAGCCAGAGCAGAGACAAAGCAGAGACTCCTCCCACTGCAAAGGGAGAACAGAGAAGAAACACTGTCCGTGTGACGTTTCCATTCAATATTAATATAATTGTCCTCTACCGTCCACCGGGAGCCCCCGGGGTCTTTCTCGAAGAGCTCGACACCCTGATTAGCGAATTTCCAGATGACGACACACCGCTTGTCCTGCTAGGTGACTTCAACCTGCCAACGACCGCATTCAACACCTTCTTAGGCTCATCCGTCCTACCCCTCCTCTCATCGTTCGGCCTCAGCCTCACCCAGTCAACGGCGACTCACATCGCGGGCAATGTGTTGGACCTTGTCTTCACCAGATGCTGCCCGCTGACCAACTTTAAGACCACACCCCTACCGCTATCGGACCACTTCCTAGTCTCATTTTCCCTCTCCCTCTCTTCTCGTGCATCATCAACTCCCAGCCTGGTGGTGGGTCGCATGAACACACGATCCCTCTCCCCATCTGATCTTGCTGCTTCTGTTCTTTCATCCCTCCCGTCTCCCGAATCCTTCTCCCTCCTGTCTACGGAATCTGCCTCTTCCACCCTTCTAGCATCGCTATCTACATCCTATGACTCGCTCTGCCCTCTTTCCACCCGGCCAGCCCGAGCCGCACCTCCTGTGCCGTGGCTAAATGAAACCCTACGTAGCCACAGGAGAGAACTTCGTGCAGCCGAGCGCAAATGGAGATCCACCAAAATTCAAAGTGACTTGGCTTCCCTCCAGTCCCTCCTCACCGCCTTCAACTCTAATCTGACCACCGCTAAAGCTGCTTTCTATCACCGGAAATTCCAGGACTCCGCTTCCAACCCTAAAAAGCTCTTCTCCACCTTCACTACACTCCTCACCCCTCCTCCACCTCCTCCGTCATCGTCCCTTTCAGCTGACAACTTTCTTACCCACTTTCAACAGAAAGTGGACAACATTCGAGCATCATTCGCCCATTCGTCAGAAATCGCTATTTCCCCTCACACTGACTCTGTCCCTGGTCTGAGTTCCTTCTCCACGCTCAGTCCGGAAGTCACCCTGCAACTGCTCCAATCCAGCCGTCCGACAACATGCCCGCTTGACCCTATCCCTTCCCCGCTCCTCCAGTCCATCTCCACGGACCTTCTTCCATATCTCACATCTCTAATAAACACTTCTCTAACCTCAGGATGTGTCCCTTCTGACTTCAAGATGGCCAGAGTGACTCCGCTCCTCAAGAAACCGTCTCTCGACCCGTCGGATGTCAACAACTACAGACCTGTGTCCCTGTTGTCCTTCCTTTCCAAAACGCTTGAACGCGTCGTAGCTGACCAACTGTCCTCCTACCTCTCCCAGAACAATCTCCTGGACCCTAACCAGTCAGGATTCAAGACGGGCCACTCAACTGAAACAGCGCTGCTCTGTGTAACTGAAGCCCTACGCAAGGCCCAAGCCAACTCTCTCTCCTCTGTTCTCATTCTACTAGACCTATCTGCTGCCTTCGACACAGTAAACCATCAGATCCTGCTCTCCACCCTCTCTGACCTGGGGATCTCAGGAGCGGTGCATTCCTGGTTTTCCTCGTACTTGTCGGACCGTTTTTACCAGGTGGTGTGGCGAGGCTCGCCGTCGAACATGCAGCCCCTGGTCACTGGGGTCCCCCAAGGATCGGTCCTAGGCCCTCTCCTTTTCTCCTTATACACCCGGTCTCTTGGCTCTGTCATATCCTCACATGGCCTCTCCTATCACTGCTATGCTGATGATACCCAACTATTTTTCTCATTCCCACAGTCTGAAACCCAGGTGGCATCCCGTATCTCTGCATGTCTGACTGACATCTCGGCCTGGATGTCTGCACACCATCTGAAACTCAACCTAGGTAAAACTGAACTGCTCTTCTTCAAAGGAAGAGCCTGCCCGCTCCAGGATCTGTCCATTACGGTGGACAACGTCACAGTCCCTGCTACCCAATGTGGGAAAAACCTTGGCGTGACCCTTGACAACTCCCTCTCATTTTCTGCACACATCAAGGCGGTGTCCCGGTCTTGCAGGTACATGCTCTACAACATTCGGAAAGTAAGGCCGTATCTTACGCAGGAAGCCGCACAAGTGCTGATCCAGGCACTTATCATCTCCCGTCTCGACTACTGCAACTCCCTTCTGGCTGGTCTCCCAGTGTGCGCCATCAAACCCCTGCAACTCATTCAAAATGCAGCAGCCCGCCTGATCTTCAATCTACCAAAGTTCTCCCATGTCACTCAGCTGTTCCGCACACTACACTGGCTCCCGGTCGAAGCACGCATCCACTACAAAACCATGGTGCTAGCCTATGGGGCAACAAGAGGAACCGCCCCCTCCTACATCCAGTCACTAATCAAGCCGTACACACCCACGCGAGCACTTCGTTCTGCCACCTCAGGCCTCTTGGTAGTGCCATCCCTACGGGAGGGCAACTCTCGATCTGCTCAGTCTAAATTGTTCTCCGTGCTTGCCCCGCAATGGTGGAACAACTCCACTCTGGAGATCAGATCATCGGACTCTCTACCAATCTTCAAAAAACGTCTAAAAACATTCCTCTTCAAATTGTACCTCCAGTAGCTCCATGAATGGAGCTCCACAACTCTCGACAGTTTGAAACTTCACTACCGAATCATTCTTCTATCTCTAGCACTTCCCCCTGCACCCACCCAGGAACAATGTACTTATTGCCTTTTTGATGTGTGTTTTTAGCTATATGTGAAATGCCTGCACTTATTGTAAGTCGCTCTGGATAAGAGCGTCTGCTAAATGCGCAAAATGTAAATGTAAATGTAAATGTAAGAGTAATGAATAAAGAGGGAATTAAAAATGATCTGGAGGGAGAGAGGATTGAGAGGAGTAAGAGGAATGAGAGGAGTAAGAGGAATAAGAGGAGTAAGAGGAGTAAGAGGAATAAGAGGAATGAGAGGAGTAAGAGGAATAAGAGGAGTAAGAGGAGTAAGGGGAATAGAAGGAGTAAGAGGAGTAAGAGGAATAAGAGGAGTAAGAGGAGTAAGAGGAATAAGAGGAGTAAGAGGAGTAAGAGGAATAGGAGGAGTAAGAGGAATAAGAGGAGTAAGAGTAGTAAGAGGAATAGGAGGAGTAAGAGGAATAAGAGGAGTAAGAGGAATGAGAGGAATAAGAGGAGTAAGAGGAATGAGAGGAGTAAGAGGAGTAAGAGGAATAGGAGGAGTAAGAGGAATAGGAGGAGTAAGAGGAATAAGAGGAGTAAGAGGAAAAAGAGGAGTAAGAGGAATGAGAGGAGTAAGAGGAATAAGAGGAATAACAGGAGTAAGAGGAATGAGAGGAGTAAGAGAATAGAGTGCTCTATTCTGCAGGCTAGCTGAAGCTTCATGCTCTATTATGCAGACTAGCTGAAGCTTCGTGCTCTATTCTGCAGGCTAGCTGAAGCTTTGTGCTCTATTCTGCAGGCTAGCTGAAGCTTCATGCTCTATTCTGCAGACTAGCTGGAGCTTCATGCTCTATTCGACAGACTAGCTGGAGCTTCATGCTCTATTCTGCAGGCTAGCTGAAGCTTCATGCTCTATTCTACAGACTAGCTGGAGCTTCATGCTCTATTCTACAGACTAGCTGGAGCTTCATGCTCTATTCTACAGACTAGTTGGAGCTTCATGCTCTATTCTGCTGGCTAGCTGAAGCTTCATGCTCTATTCTACAGGCTAGCTGAAGCTTCGTGCTCTATTCTGCAGGCTAGCTGAAGCTTCATGCTCTATTATTCAGATTAGCTGAAGCTTCGGCTCTATTCTGCAGGCTAGCTGAAGCTTTGTGCTCTATTCTGCAGGCTAGCTGAAGCTTCATGCTCTATTATAAAGGCTAGCTGGAGCTTCAGGCTCTATTCTACAGACTAGCTGGAGCTTCATGCTCTATTCTGCTGGCTAGGTGAAGCTTCATGCTATTTTCTGCAGGCTAGCTGAAGCTTCGTGCTCTATTCTGCAGACTAGCTGAAGCTTCGTGCTCTATTCTGCAGACTAGCTGAAGCTTCATGCTCTATTCTGCTGGCTAGCTGAAGCTTCATGCTCTATTCTGCAGGCTAGCTGAAGCTTCGTGCTCTATTCTGCAGGCTAGCTGAAGCTTCATGCTCTATTATTCAGACTAGCTGAAGCTTCGTGCTTTATTATGCAGGCTAGCTGAAGCTTCATGCTCTATTCTGCAGGCTAGCTGAAGCTTCATGCTCTATTCTGCTGGCTAGCTGAAGCTTCATGCTCTATTCTGCAGGCTAGCTGAAGCTTCGTGCTCTATTCTGCAGGCTAGCTGAAGTTTCATGCTCTATTCTGCAGGCTAGCTGAAGCTTCGTGCTCTATTTTATAGGCTAGCTGGAGCTTTATGCTCTACTGCACTAATCCGAGCTGGTAGATCAAGAAAATGGGGAAAGAAGGCACACCTACCAGACACCTACAATGTGGGAGGCTTAAAGAAATATGAGCACTGAATAGTTTAAATTTTCCCTTTCATGTGGTTGATTTGAAGTGTTTTTTCTAAAGTTTGAAAGCACCTGTTCACCAGGGAGGCCTCTCTTAAAAGGCAACAGAAAACCACAGGAGTGGTGTGACATTAGTCAGTATATAACTGCAGACAGCTCAGTACATTTGCAAATATCAACATGTTTGTCACTTGTGGATACGGTTACCAGGTAAAAGTGATCCTTACATCGTCTGGTTTAACTTTGGTTGTTTTAAAAGTTGTTTAGCACATTTAAAAGTGAAGTGTAATTCTCTATCAGTATGGTACTGTAGCATGGATACACTCCAGGGCAAGGAAAATGTACCCTGTGCTTATCGAAGGTGACACTGAAATGGGATTGAATTAAATTCCAAATGACTTCCTTGTCATAAGACATGTGTTTGTTCTCCAACAGATGATTAATGCTTCTGGTCAAACTGACCACTGTATCCTCTTTCTGATTTAATTCTTTATTCCTACAGTTCTTCACACACACACACACACACACACACACACACACACACACACACACACACAGACACAGACACAGACACACACACACACACAAACACATTTAAATAACAAGATGTGGTGCAAATCGGCCAACACCCCAGAAATCAACAACACCCCAGAAATCAACAACACACCAACACCAAGGAGATCCAAAATCAGTAGATCAAATCAGTAGTTTAAAGAGATGACCAAACACAGTAAGCCTATAATGAGGGAATGGACACCAGGTGTGTGTAATGATGAGACATGACCAAACACAGGGGACCTATATACTAATGAGGGAATGGACACCAGGTGTGTGTAATGATGAGACATGGCCAAACACAGGGGACCTATATACTAATGAGGGAATGGACACCAGGTGTGTGTAATGATGAGACATGGCCAAACACAGGAAGCCTATATAAGATACTAATGAGGGAATGGACCGTCCTAGCACCACATATTCACCGTCCTAGCACCACATATTCACTGTCCTAGCACCATATATTCACCGTCCTAGCACCACATATTCACCTTCCTAGCACCACATACTCACTGTCCTAGCACCACATATTCACTGTCCTAGCACCACATATTCACCGTCCTAGCACCATATATTCACCGTCCTAGCACCACATATTCACTGTCCTAGCACCACATACTCACTGTCCAAGCACCACGTATTCACCGTCCTAGCACCACATATTCACTGTCCTAGCACCACATATTCACTGTCCTAGCACCACGTATTCACCTTGCTAGCACCACGTATTCACCGTCCTAGCACCACATATTCACCGTCCTAGCACCACATATTCACTGTCCTAGCACCACATATTCACTGTCCTAGCACCACATATTCACTGTCCTAGCACCACATATTCACTGTCCTAGCACCACTGATTCACTGTCCTAGCACCACATATTCACTGTCCTAGCACCACATATTCACCGTCCTAGCACCACATATTCACTGTCCTAGCACCACATATTCACTGTCCTAGCACCACATATTCACCCTGCTAGCACCACATATTCAACTGCCAAGCGGTCCACTATGAATAAGGGCTCACATACCGGATATCACATACCAGATATCACATACCGGATATCACATACCAGATATCACATACCTGATATCACATACCAGATATCACATACCAGATATCACATACCGGATATCACATACCAGGTATCACATACCTGATATCACATACCAGATATCACATACCGGATATCACATACCGGATATCACATACCGGATATCACATACCGGATATCACATACCAGATATCACATACCGGATATCACATACCGGATATCACATACCGGATATCACATACCAGATATCACATACCGGATATCACATACCGGATATCACATACCGGATATCACATACCGGATATCACATACCAGATATCACATACCAGATATCACATACCGGATATCACATACCGGATATCACATACCGGATATCACATACCGGATATCACATACCGGATATCACATACCGGATATCACATACCGGATATCACATACCGGATATCACATACCGGATATCACATACCAGATATCACATACCGGATATCACATACCAGATATCACATACCAGATATCACATACCAGATATCACATACCAGATATCACATACCAGATATCACATACCAGATATCACATACCAGATATCACATACCAGATATCACATACCGGATATCACATACCAGATATCACATACCGGATATCACATACCGGATATCACTACGTCAACCAGGGCTCTTGTATCCTGGTTACCACAACGACCATTAACCAGGACTCACGCAGCCTGGGTATCGGGTCTCTATTTTACATTCCACTTCCTGTACTCAAAGTCATGTGCCAAGGAGTGGCAAATACCCTGGAACATCAGCCTTCATCCGTTATGGATAATAAGATTTTTATTATTATATATTATATATATATATTATTTCCAATGATTTCATAATGAATTAAATAAACAAAAATGAAATCATGTAACATGAACAGCCCCTAATCAACAAAAAGCCTTTCTCTAAAAATGTCTTGAAAAACTAGCAGATTCCCAGCCCGTCTGTAGGCAAATAAAGTCTGGACCATGTTATAATCAATAAGCAAATAAAGTCTGGACCATGTTATAATCAATAAGCAAATAAAGTCTGGACCATGTTATAATCAATAAGCAAATAAAGTCTGGACCATGTTATAATCAATAAGCAAATAAAGTCTGGACCATGTTATAATCAATAAGCAAATAAAGTCTGGACCATGTTATAATCAATAAGCAAATAAAGTCTGGACCATGTTATAATCAATAAGCAAATACAGTCTGGACCATGTTATAATCAATAAGCAAATAAAGTCTGGACCATGTTATAATCAATAAGCAAATAAAGTCTGGACCATGTTATAATGGACCATGTTATAATAAGCAAATAAAGTCTCTGTTATAATAATAAGCAAATAAAGTCTACCATGCAAATAAAGTCTGGACCATGTTATAATCAATAAGCAAATAAAGTCTGGACCATGTTATAATCAATAAGCAAATAAAGTCTGGACCATGTTATAATCAATAAGCAAATAAAGTCTGGACCATGTTATAATCAATAAGCAAATAAAGTCTGGACCATGTTATAATCAATAAGCAAATAAAGTCTGGACCATGTTATAATCAATAGGCAATATTCCAAACAGTCCAATAAAATAAACGGTTGTGATACTGCAGTACTACTGATGTATTGGCTATAGGGCGGAATATGATAGAAATATGTGAACAACTCAAATGTGGTGTATATATTCAGAACACAAACATGGATGTGTTGTCCGCATATTTATTCCACTAAATTGGGCCAGAAGAACATAGCGAACCCAATAAAGGTTCCTGCACTTACCAGCGACTGTACTGAGGAGCAGGATGGTACCGAGGATGGTACCGAGTCCCAATGCCAGCAGAGACACCCGGCCCCGGGCTGCCATCACTGGTGAGGGGGCTATCCCGGACCGGAGGGTTCTACCAAAAGTTCTCCGTTTATCACCCGAGATACACGGGCACATTGGACCAGACTGTCCAATCCAACATAGTCCAGATGAAATACGATGGTGATTTAATGGCGTGCAGGTCTAGGAATTGTCCACCATAATACAGTCCAGACAGTAAGTTCCAGACTGGAGAGAAAATAGATGTGGTCCGCCTACTGTCTGATCTGATAGACTCCCTGTTTAGGTTCTAGGGTTAGGATATCCGGTTCTATAAGGCACTGTACATGCTCGGTTCTATAAGGCACTGTACATGTTCGGTTCTATAAGGTACTGTACATGTTCGGTTCTATAAGGTACTGTGCTGTCTACATGTTCGGTTCTATAAAGGTACTGTGCTGTCTACATGTTCGGTTCTATAAGGTACTGTGCTGTCTACATGTTCGGTTCTATAAGGTACTGTGCTGTCTACATGTTCGGTTCTATAAAGGTACTGTGCTGTCTAAATGTTCGGTTCTATGTTCGGTTCTATAAGGTACTGTGCTGTCTACATGTTCGGTTCTATAAGGTACTGTGCTGTCTACATGTTCGGTTCTATAAGGTACTGTGCTGTCTACATGTTCGGTTCTATAAGGTACTGTGCTGTCTACATGTTCGGTACATGTTCGGTTCTATAAGGTACTGTGCTGTCTACATGTTCGGTTCTATAAGGTACTGTGCTGTCTACATGTTCTATAAGGTACTGTGCTGTCTACATGTTCGGTTCTATAAGGTACTGTGCTGTCTACATGTTCGGTTCTATAAGGTACTGTGCTGTCTACATGTTCGGTTCTATAAGGTACTGTGCTGTCTACATGTTCGGTTCTATAAGGTACTGTGCTGTCTACATGTTCGGTTCTATAAGGTACTGTGCTGTCTACATGTTCGGTTCTATAAGGTACTGTGCTGTCTACATGTTCGGTTCTATAAGGTACTGTGCTGTCTACATGTTCGGTTCTATATGGTACTGTGCTGTCTACATGTTCGGTTCTATAAGGTACTGTGCTGTCTACATGTTCGGTTCTATAAGGTACTGTGCTGTCTACATGTTCGGTTCTATAAGGTACTGTGCTGTCTACATGTTCGGTTCTATAAGGTACTGTGCTGTCTACATGTTCGGTTCTATAAGGTACTGTGCTGTCTACATGTTCGGTTCTATAAGGTACTGTGCTGTCTACATGTTCGGTTCTATATGGTACTGTGCTGTCTACATGTTCACACGCACAGATATACTCTAATTGACTGCATTCATGAAAATACCTTCTAATTATAAACCACAGACAATTAGAGTAATATTTAGTGGGTTTAGTACCGGTAATGTCTGTGATGTCAGACCGGTTTAAACCGTGGAAACACCCGGTCGGGTCGACTCTAACCCCACCCCCTCCCCCCGGTGGGAGACCAAACCCCAGTCAGACCGAGTGACCACAACGGGTAGTGAAGAATAAGCGATTTACGAGGTAGAGCCCCCTGGCGGGCGACAGTGATATGACCAGTAATATAAAACATGTTCTACTTATTGTGGCAAGTTTTACATTGGATTTAAGGTGAACACAATAGCTACAAATGTTAATGAAATTGGGTCGCATATTCTGAAATCAACACCGCAACTAAACTATTGTTCATATTGAAACATAGACGTTTGAGTTTTATTCGTTAAACAATGACAGACAAAAATAAATAGGTTGAATATAAAAATAACATTATTAAAACGTTTAAAAACAGAAGCCTGAGAACATCAATGCTGTAGTAGAAACATTGCTTAAGCTGTTGTATAATAAGTTTATGTCAGGATATTGATTGTCATCTGACACAACAGATGATCAGATAGCAGGCTGGGGGCTCATTCAATTAATAAATACTACAACGATTGTAACAAACAACTCCATACTTAAATATTGCTCTACATTGAAAAGTGAATTGGCCCCAACCCTGATACAAAAGGCGCTTGTGGCACCAAACATTTGAGTCTCCTTCAACTCTGACTGACTAATAGTCTTAACTCCTCCTCCCTGGCACTACGGTCCAATCGGTGGGTCTCAGACTCCAGCACGGATGGGATTGGCTGCTGTGAAACCAGCGACAGCGAATCAGCCAGGTCCTGCCGTAATGACACCAGACTTTGGTTGTTCCTAGAAGAGCGTTCAATGAACTGTACCCTCTCCCAGTGGTCCATTGCCAGGGTTAACCGTAGAGAATGCACCTGAGAGGTCAGGGAAGGGTTAAAAAAAAGGGTTAATTAAGAATAATATTATAATTGAGTATTATGATTTCAGTATTAAGGAGTGTCCCACCTAAAGTAAACTCCACCACTACATTTACAATAAATAGTGAACTTCACTGCCATTGTGGTTTAAAAAAAGGTATAAATTATAATGCTCTTCAAATTTGAATAAAAAATACACAGTGTTATAGTGATCTACCTGGTCTTCCAGTTCTTTCACCTGGTTCCTCAGTTCTTCTAACTCCTCGGTTTCCAGGTCTTTAGAAAACTAAACATCCAACCACAGTCAGTTCTCTGTCCGTGAGTACTGTTCATTGTCAATGATAAAGACTGACACAAGATGAGCAGTCAGTCTAGTAATATTAATTACTAATCTAGATGTGGTAGATAACTAACCTGTGATCTAGATGTGGTAGATAACAAACCTGTGATCTAGATGTGGTAGATAACTAACATGTGATCTAGATGTGGTAGATAACTAACCTGTGATCTAGATGTGGTAGATAACTAACCTGTGATCTAGATGTGGTAGATAACTAACCTGTGATCTAGATGTGGTAGATAACTAACCTGTGATCTAGATGTGGTAGATAACTAACCTGTGATCTAGATGTGGTAGATAACTAACCTGTGATCTAGATGTGGTAGATAACTAACCTGTGATCTAGATGTGGTAGATAACTAACATGTGATCTAGATGTGGTAGATAACTAACATGTGATCTAGATGTGGTAGATAACTAACATGTGATCTAGATGTGGTAGATAACTAACATGTGATCTAGATGTGGTAGATAACTAACATGTGATCTAGATGTGGTAGATAACTAACCTGTGATCTAGATGTGGTAGATAACTAACCTGTGATCTAGATGTGGTAGATAACTAACCTGCGATCTAGATGTGGTAGATAACTAACCTGTGATCTAGATGTGGTAGATAACTAACCTGTGATCTAGATGTGGTAGATAACTAACCTGTGATCTAGATGTGGTAGATAACTAACCTGTGATCTAGATGTGGTAGATAACTAACCTGTGATCTAGATGTGGTAGATAACTAACCTGCGATCTAGATGTGGTAGATAACTAACCTGTGATCTAGATGTGGTAGATAACTAACCTGTGATCTAGATGTGGTAGATAACTAACCTGTGATCTAGATGTGGTAGATAACTAACCTGTGATCTAGATGTGGTAGATAACTAACCTGTGATCTAGATGTGGTAGATAACTAACCTGTGATCTAGATGTGGTAGATAACTAACCTGTGATCTAGATGTGGTAGATAACTAACATGTGATCTAGATGTGGTAGATAACTAACCTGTGATCTAGATGTGGTAGATAACTAACATGTGATCTAGATGTGGTAGATAACTAACATGTGATCTAGATGTGGTAGATAACTAACATGTGATCTAGATGTGGTAGATAACTAACATGTGATCTAGATGTGGTAGATAACTAACCTGTGATCTAGATGTGGTAGATAACTAACCTGTGATCTAGATGTGGTAGATAACTAACCTGTGATCTAGATGTGGTAGATAACTAACCTGTGATCTAGATGTGGTAGATAACTAACCTGTGATCTAGATGTGGTCTAACCTGTGATCTAGATGTGGTAGATAACTAACCTGTGATCTAGATGTGGTAGATAACTAACCTGTGATCTAGATGTGGTAGATAACTAACCTGTGATCTAGATGTGGTAGATAACTAACCTGTGATCTAGATGTGGTAGATAACTAACCTGTGATCTAGATGTGGTAGATAACTAACTAGATGTGGTAGATATGTGATCTAGATGTGGTAGATAACTAACCTGTGATCTAGATGTGGTAGATAACTAACCTGTGATCTAGATGTGGTAGATAACTAACCTGTGATCTAGATGTGGTAGATAACTAACCTGTGATCTAGATGTGGTAGATAACTAACCTGTGATCTAGATGTGGTAGATAACTAACCTGTGATCTAGATGTGGTAGATAACTAACCTGTGATCTAGATGTGGTAGATAACTAACCTGTGATCTAGATGTGGTAGATAACTAACCTGCGATCTAGATGTGGTAGATAACTAACCTGCGATCTAGATGTGGTAGATAACTAACCTGCGATCTAGATGTGGTAGATAACTAACCTGCGATCTAGATGTGGTAGATAACTAACCTGTGATCTAGATGTGGTAGATAACTAACCTGCGATCTAGATGTGGTAGATAACTAACCTGCGATCTAGATGTGGTAGATAACTAACCTAACCTGTAGATAACTAATCTAGATGTGGTAGATAACTAACCTGTGATCTAGATGTGGTAGATAACTAACCTGTGATCTAGATGTGGTAGATAACTAACTAACCTGTGATCTAGATGTGGTAGATAACTAACCTGTGATCTAGATGTGGTAGATAACTAACCTGTGATCTAGATGTGGTAGATAACTAACCTGTGATCTAGATGTGGTAGATAACTAACCTGTGATCTAGATGTGGTAGATAACTAACCTGTGATCTAGATGTGGTAGATGATCTAGATGTGGTAGATAACTAACCTGTGATCTAGATGTGGTAGATAACTAACCTGTGATCTAGATGTGGTAGATAACTAACCTGTGATCTAGATGTGGTAGATAACTAACCTGTGATCTAGATGTGGTAGATAACTAACCTGTGATCTAGATGTGTAGATAACTAAGATCTAGATGTGGTAGATAACCTGTGATCTAGATGTGGTAGATAACTAACCTGTGATCTAGATGTGGTAGATAACTAACCTGTGATCTAGATGTGGTAGATAACTAACCTGTGATCTAGATGTGGTAGATAACTAACCTGTGATCTAGATGTGGTAGATAACTAACCTGTGATCTAGATGTGGTAGATAACTAACCTGCGATCTAGATGTGGTGGACTCTGACAGCTGATGACGTAATCTTACCCTCTCCTGCTCCACCTGAAATACCACACATTCATTATAACAGATCTGTTTAAGCAGAATTCACCCAAAATGGTTATGGCATCATTATGTATTATCATACTGTGTAATAACTGTGATATAATAACTGTGTTATAATAGTTATAACACAGCATGTACAGTACAGTTATACAGTGTCATACTAACCGTGTCATAATAACTGTGTTAAAACTGTACTGTACTGTGTTATAACTGTACTGTGTTATAACTGTACTGTACATGCCGTGTTATAACTGTACTGTACATGCCGTGTTATAACTGTGTAATAACTGCACTGTACATGCTGTGTTATAACTGTGTAATAACTGCACTGTACATGCAGTGTTATAACGGTACTGTGTTATAACTGTACATGCAGTGTTATAACGGTACTGTGTTATAACTGTACATGCAGTGTTATAACGGTACTGTGTTATAACTGTACATGCTGTGTTATAACGGTACTGTGTTATAACTGTACATGCTGTGTTGTAACGGTACTGTGTTATAACTGTACATGCTGTGTTATAACGGTACTGTGTTATAACTGTACATGCAGTGTTATAACGGTACTGTGTTATAACTGTACATGCTGTGTTATAACGGTACTGTGTTATAACTGTACATGCTGTGTTATAACGGTACTGTGTTATAACTGTACATGCTGTGTTATAACGGTACTGTGTTATAACTGTACATGCTGTGTTATAACGGTACTGTGTTATAACTGTACATGCAGTGTTATAACGGTACTGTGTTATAACTGTACATGCTGTGTTATAACGGTACTGTATTCTAGCCAACCTGTTTCAGCAACTCTCTGAGCCGTTTCCTGTCTGTCTTTAGCTTGTCACACCGTTGTTCCAGGAGAGTGTTCCTTCTCTGTAGCTGTCCCTCATCCAACTCCAGCCGGGCCACAGTTCTATGCAGGACAGACAGTCTCTCCAGGACACCACAGCTGGGTTCTGGTTCAGCGGTTCTGTCTCCGGGCAGAGACACAAACAGGTCCTAAAGAAAACCACAGTAGACAGTTAATGGCTGATTTAGACGTTGTGACTCCTCCAGATGGGGACATCCAGAACTAGTATGTTAGTCTGCTTCAGGCAGCAGGAGTGCATTTGGGACATCCAGAACTAATATGATAGTCTGCTTCAGGCAGCAAGACCTCAAGTGGGACTTAAACATCTGCTCACTGACCAAAAAAGCTCAACAGAGGATGTACTTCCTTCGGCAGCTGAAGAAATTCAACCTGCCTAAGACTATGATGGTCCACTTCTACTCAGCCATCATTGAGTCCATCCTCACCTCATCCATCACCATCTGGTACCCTGCTGCTACAGCTAAGGACAGGAGCAGACTGCAGCATATCATCCACTCAGCTGAAAAGTTGATTGGCTGCAATCTGCCTAGCCTCGAGGACCTGCACACCTCGAGGGCTCTGAGGAGAGCTAGGAAGATTGTGGCAGACCCCTCTCACCCCGGTCACTCTCTATTCAAAACACTCACCTCCGGCAGAAGGCTTCGGTCCATCAGGACCAAAACCTCACACCATAAGAACTGTTTCTTTCCCTGTGCTACTGGCCTCCTCAACAAGGCCAGGGGTGCACACAAGCCTTGAACTCTTACCCATTCCATTTGCACATTGATTTTGCACCACAATATTTACATTATTTGCACTATTGCACTACGTTACTTATCTGTATTCTGTATAGTATTTTGTATATTACTATCCATATACCCCTCATCCTCTTACGTTACTTATCTGTATTCTGTATAGTATTTTGTATATTACTATCTCTAAACCCCTCACCCTCTTACGTTACTTATCTGTATTCTGTATAGTATTTTGTATATTACTATCTCTATACCCCTCACCCTCTTACGTTACTTATCTGTATTCTGTATAGTATTTTGTATATTACTATCTCTATACACCTCACCCTCTTACGTTACTTATCTGTATTCTGTATAGTATTTTGTATATTATATCCCTATACCCCTCACCCTCTTACGTTACTTATCTGTATTCTGTATAGTATTTTGTATATTACTATCCCTATACCCCTCACCCTCTTACGTTACTTATCTGTATTCTGTATAGTATTTTGTATATTACTATCCCTATACCCCTCACCCTCTTACGTTACTTATCTGTATTCTGTATAGTATTTTGTATATTACTATCCCTATACCCCTCACCCTCTTACGTTACTTATCTGTATTCTGTATAGTATTTTGTATATTATATCCCTATACCCCTCACCCTCTTACATTACTTATCTGTATTCTGTATAGTATTTTGTATATTACTATCCATATACCCCTCACCCTCTTACGTTACTTATCTGTATTCTGTATAGTATTTTGTATATTACTATCCCTATACCCCTCACCCTCTTACGTTACTTATCTGTATCCTGTATAGTATTTTGTATATTACTATCCCTACACCCCTCACCCTCTTACGTTACTTATCTGTATTCTGTATAGTATTTTGTATATAATATCCCTATACCCCTCACCCTCTTACGTTACTTATCTGTATTCTGTATAGTATTTTGTATATTACTATCCCTATGCCCCTCACCCTCTTACGTTACTTATCTGTATTCTGTATAGTATTTTGTATACTACTATCTCTATACCCCTCACCCTCTTACGTTACTTATCTGTATTCTGTATAGTATTTTGTATATTACTATCCCTATACCCCTCACCCTCTTACGTTACTTATCTGTATTCTGTATAGTATTTTGTATATTACTATCCCTATACCCCTCACCCTCTTACGTTACTTATCTGTATTCTGTATAGTATTTTGTATATTACTATCCATATACCCCTCATCCTCTTACGTTACTTATCTGTATTCTGTATAGTATTTTGTATATTATATCCCTATACCCCTCACCCTCTTACGTTACTTATCTGTATTCTGTATAGTATTTTGTATATTATATCCATATACCCCTCACCCTCTTACGTTACTTATCTGTATTCTGTATAGTATTTTGTATATTACTATCCCTATACCCCTCACCCTCTTACGTTACTTATCTGTATTCTGTATAGTATTTTGTATATTACTATCCATATACCCCTCACCCTCTTACGTTACTTATCTGTATTCTGTATAGTATTTTGTATATTACTATCCCTATACCCCTCACCCTCTTACGTTACTTATCTGTATTCTGTATAGTATTTTGTATATTACTATCCATATACCCCTCACCCTCTTACGTTACTTATCTGTATTCTGTATAGTATTTTGTATATTACTATCCACATACCCCTAACCCTCTTACGTTACTTATCTGTATTCTGTATAGTATTTTGTATATTATATCCCTATACCCCTCACCCTCTTACGTTACTTATCTGTATTCTGTATAGTATTTTGTATATTACTATCCATATACCCCTCACCCTCTTACGTTACTTATCTGTATTCTGTATAGTATTTTGTATATTACTATCTCTATACCCCTCACCCTCTTACGTTACTTATCTGTATTCTGTATAGTATTTTGTATATTACTATCCCTATACCCCTCACCCTCTTACGTTACTTATCTGTATTCTGTATAGTATTTTGTATATTACTATCTCTATACCCCTCACCCTCTTACGTTACTTATCTGTATTCTGTATAGTATTTTGTATATTACTATCCCTATACCCCTCACCCTCTTACGTTACTTATCTGTATTCTGTATAGTATTTTGTATATTACTATCCCTATACCCCTCACCCTCTTACGTTACTTATCTGTATTCTGTATAGTATTTTGTATATTACTATCCATATACCCCTTACCCTCTTACGTTACTTATCTGTATCCTGTATAGTATTTTGTATATTACTATCCACATACCCCTAACCCTCTTACGTTACTTATCTGTATTCTGTATAGTATTTTGTATATTATATCCCTATACCCCTCACCCTCTTACGTTACTTATCTGTATTCTGTATAGTATTTTGTATATTACTATCCCTATACCCTCACCCTCTTACGTTACTTATCTGTATTCTGTATAGTATTTTGTATATTACTATCCATATACCCCTCACCCTCTTACGTTACTTATCTGTATTCTGTATAGTATTTTGTATATTACTATCTCTATACCCCCTCACCCTCTTACGTTACTTATCTGTATTCTGTATAGTATTTTGTATATTTCTATCCCTATACCCCTCACCCTCTTACGTTACTTATCTGTATTCTGTAAAGTATTTTGTATATTTCTATCCCTATACCCCTCACCCTCTTACGTTACTTATCTGTATTCTGTATAGTATTTTGTATATTACTATCCATATACCCCTCACCCTCTTACGTTACTTATCTGTATTCTGTATAGTATTTTGTATATTACTATCCATATACCCCTCACCCTCTTACGTAACTTATCTGTATTCTGTATAGTATTTTGTATATTACTATCTCTATACCCCTCACCCTCTTACGTTACTTATCTGTATTCTGTATAGTATTTTGTATATTACTATCTCTATACACCTCACCTTCTTACGTTACTTATCTGTATAGTATTTTGTATATTACTATCCATATACCCCTCACCCTCTTACATTACTTATCTGTATTCTGTATAGTATTTTGTATATTATATCCCTATACCCCTCACCCTCTTACGTTACTTATCTGTATTCTGTATAGTATTTTGTATATTACTATCCCTATACCCCTCACACTCTTACGTTACTTATCTGTATTCTGTATAGTATTTTGTATATTACTATCCCTATACCCCTCACCCTCTTACGTTACTTATCTGTATTCTGTATAGTATTTTGTATATTACTATCCCTATGCCCCTCACCCTCTTACGTTACTTATCTGTATTCTGTATAGTATTTTGTATATTACTATCCATATACCCCTCACCCTCTTACATTACTTATCTGTATTCTGTATAGTATTTTGTATATTACTATCCCTATACCCCTCACCCTCTTACGTTACTTATCTGTATTCTGTATAGTATTTTGTATATTACTATCACTATACCCCTCACCCTCTTACGTTACTTATCTGTATTCTGTATAGTATTTTGTATATTACTATCCATATACCCTCACCCTCTTACGTTACTTATCTGTATTCTGTATAGTATTTTGTATATTACTATCCCTATACCCCTCACCCTCTTACGTTACTTATCTGTATTCTGTATAGTATTTTGTATATTACTATCCCTATACCCCTCACCCTCTTACGTTACTTATCTGTATTCTGTATAGTATTTTGTATATTACTATCCATATACCCCTCACCCTCTTACGTTACTTATCTGTATCCTGTATAGTATTTTGTATATTACTATCCCTATACCCCTCACCCTCTTACGTTACTTATCTGTATTCTGTATAGTATTTTGTATATTATATCCCTATACCCCTCACCCTCTTACGTTACTTATCTGTATTCTGTATAGTATTTTGTATATTACTATCCCTATACCCTCACCCTCTTACGTTACTTATCTGTATTCTGTATAGTATTTTGTATATTACTATCCATATACCCTCACCCTCTTACGTTACTTATCTGTATTCTGTATAGTATTTTGTATATTACTATCTCTATACCCCTCACCCTCTTACGTTACTTATCTGTATTCTGTATAGTATTTTGTATATTTCTATCCCTATACCCCTCACCCTCTTACGTTACTTATCTGTATTCTGTATAGTATTTTGTATATTACTATCCCTATACCCCTCACCCTCTTACGTTACTTATCTGTATTCTGTATAGTATTTTGTATATTACTATCCATATACCCCTCACCCTCTTACGTTACTTATCTGTATTCTGTATAGTATTTTGTATATTACTATCCATATACCCCTCACCCTCTTACGTTACTTATCTGTATTCTGTATAGTATTTTGTATATTACTATCCCTATACCCCTCACCCTCTTACGTTACTTATCTGTATTCTGTATAGTATTTTGTATATTACTATCTCTATACACCTCACCTTCTTACGTTACTTATCTGTATTCTGTATAGTATTTTGTATATTACTATCCATATACCCCTCACCCTCTTACATTACTTATCTGTATTCTGTATAGTATTTTGTATATTATATCCCTATACCCTCACCCTCTTACGTTACTTATCTGTATTCTGTATAGTATTTTGTATATTACTATCCCTATACCCCTCACCCTCTTACGTTACTTATCTGTATTCTGTATAGTATTTTGTATATTACTATCCCTATACCCCTCACCCTCTTACGTTACTTATCTGTATTCTGTATAGTATTTTGTATATTACTATCCCTATACCCCTCACCCTCTTACGTTACTTATCTGTATTCTGTATAGTATTTTGTATATTATATCCCTATACCCCTCACCCTCTTACGTTACTTATCTGTATTCTGTATAGTATTTTGTATATTACTATCCATATACCCCTCACCCTCTTACGTTACTTATCTGTATTCTGTATAGTATTTTGTATATTACTATCCCTATACCCCTCACCCTCTTACGTTACTTATCTGTATTCTGTATAGTATTTTGTATATTACTATCCCTATACCCCTCACCCTCTTACGTTACTTATCTGTATTCTGTATAGTATTTTGTATATTACTATCCCTATGCCCCTCACCCTCTTACGTTACTTATCTGTATTCTGTATAGTATTTTGTATATTACTATCTCTATACCCCTCACCCTCTTACGTTACTTATCTGTATTCTGTATAGTATTTTGTATATTACTATCCCTATACCCCTCACCCTCTTACGTTACTTATCTGTATTCTGTATAGTATTTTGTATATTACTATCCCTATACCCCTCACCCTCTTACGTTACTTATCTGTATTCTGTATAGTATTTTGTATATTACTATCCATATACCCCTCACCCTCTTACGTTACTTATCTGTATTCTGTATAGTATTTTGTATATTACTATCCCTATACCCCTCACCCTCTTACGTTACTTATCTGTATTCTGTATAGTATTTTGTATATTACTATCCATATACCCCTCACCCTCTTACGTTACTTATCTGTATTCTGTATAGTATTTTGTATATTACTATCCACATACCCCTAACCCTCTTACGTTACTTATCTGTATTCTGTATAGTATTTTGTATATTATATCCCTATACCCCTCACCCTCTAACGTTACTTATCTGTATTCTGTATAGTATTTTGTATATTATATCCCTATACCCCTCACCCCCTTACGTTACTTATCTGTATTCTGTATAGTATTTTGTATATTACTATCCCTATACCCCTCACCCTCTTACGTTACTTATCTGTATTCTGTAAAGTATTTTGTATATTACTATCCATATACCCCTCACCCTCTTACGTTACTTATCTGTATTCTGTATAGTATTTTGTATATTACTATTTCTATACCCCTCACCCTCTTACGTTACTTATCTGTATTCTGTATAGTATTTTGTATATTTCTATCCCTATACCCCTCACCCTCTTACGTTACTTATCTGTATTCTGTATAGTATTTTGTATATTTCTATCCCTATACCCCTCACCCTCTTACGTTACTTATCTGTATTCTGTATAGTATTTTGTATATTACTATCCCTATACCCCTCACCCTCTTACGTTACTTATCTGTATTCTGTATAGTATTTTGTATATTACTATCCATATACCCCTCACCCTCTTACGTTACTTATCTGTATTCTGTATAGTATTTTGTATATTACTATCCATATACCCCTCACCCTCTTACGTTACTTATCTGTATTCTGTATAGTATTTTGTATATTACTATCTCTATACCCCTCACCCTCTTACGTTACTTATCTGTATTCTGTATAGTATTTTGTATATTATATCCCTATACCCCTCACCCTCTTACGTTACTTATCTGTATTCTGTATAGTATTTTGTATATTACTATCCCTATACCCTCACCCTCTTACGTTACTTATCTGTATTCTGTATAGTATTTTGTATATTACTATCCATATACCCCTCACCCTCTTACGTTACTTATCTGTATTCTGTATAGTATTTTGTATATTACTATCTCTATACCCCTCACCCTCTTACGTTACTTATCTGTATTCTGTATAGTATTTTGTATATTACTATCCTATACCCCTCACCCTCTTACGTTACTTATCTGTATTCTGTATAGTATTTTGTATATTACTATCCCTATACCCCTCACCCTCTTACGTTACTTATCTGTATTCTGTATAGTATTTTGTATATTACTATCCCTATACCCCTCACCCTCTTACGTTACTTATCTGTATTCTGTATAGTATTTTGTATATTACTATCCATATACCCCTCACCCTCTTACGTTACTTATCTGTATTCTGTATAGTATTTTGTATATTACTATCCCTATACCCTCACCCTCTTACGTTACTTATCTGTATTCTGTATAGTATTTTGTATATTACTATCTCTATACCCCTCACCCTCTTACGTTACTTATCTGTATTCTGTATAGTATTTTGTATATTACTATCCCTATACCCCTCACCCTCTTACGTTACTTATCTGTATTCTGTATAGTATTTTGTATATTACTATCCATATACCCCTCACCCTCTTACGTTACTTATCTGTATTCTGTATAGTATTTTGTATATTACTATCCCTATACCCCTCACCCTCTTACGTTACTTATCTGTATTCTGTATAGTATTTTGTATATTACTATCCCTATACCCTCACCCTCTTACGTTACTTATCTGTATTCTGTATCGTATTTTGTATATTACTATCCTTATACCCCTCACCCTCTTACGTTACTTATCTGTATTCTGTATAGTATTTTGTATATTACTATCCCTATACCCTCACCCTCTTACGTTACTTATCTGTATTCTGTATAGTATTTTGTATATTACTATCCATATACCCCTCACCCTCTTACATTACTTATCTGTATTCTGTATAGTATTTTGTATATTACTATCCCTATACCCCCTCACCCTCTTACGTTACTTATCTGTATTCTGTATAGTATTTTGTATATTACTATCTCTATACCCCCTCACCCTCTTAGTTTAATTTATATTGTTCTATTCTTATGTTGTATGTAAGCACCTTCATGCCAAAGTAAATTCCTTGTCTCTTCACACATTGATGGCGATTAAACACTTTTCTGATTCTGATTTGGGACATCCCAGGCTGTTGCTGCACCAACCTGAATAGGCCACGTTTCAGAGCCCGCCCCCCTGCTCTTCTGCTGGTGGTCCTTGTCCCGGTATCCAATCAGAGCAGCCTCTGTCTTCTCCAGGGCAGCTCGGACGCGGTCTCTGTCCTTCCCGAGCTCTTCCAGACTCTCCCTCAGGGTGTAGTTCTCTGCCTCTCTCTGTTTAAACATTCTGATGTTCTTCTCTCTGTCCAGGAGTAAGGAGGCCACTCTCTCTCTCATGACAACCACTTCTACATCATTCTTCAGCCAGGCTTCTTTTCCTGGATCCTCCTGACTTCTTCTTTGTCTCTTCTGTTCCAGCTCCTCGCTTCGTTCCCCAATTTCCGTCAACGTCCTCTCTCCATCCATCTCTTCTTTCTTATCCCTCTTTAGTTGTATTTTGGGTTCCTGTGTGTCTCTCCTCTCCTGCAGCAGGCCCTGTAGTATCATCTTGTCTTTCTCCTCTCGGACTGCTTTTTCTGTCTCCCTCTCTTTCTGTCTGAGCCGGTCAGTCACCAGTGCTACTCTCCCCAGAGCGTCCTGTTCAGCTAGTATCAGACTCTCGGCTCTACTCTCTCTCTCCTTCATCAGGTCCAGCTCCCTCTCTTTCTGTCTGAGCCGGTCAGTCACCAGTGCTACTCTCCCCAGAGCGTCCTGTTCAGCTAGTATCAGACTCTCGGCTCTACTCTCTCTCTCATTCATCAGGTCCAGCTCCCTCTCTTTCTGTCTGAGCCGGTCAGTCACCAGTGCTACTCTCCCCAGAGCGTCCTGTTCAGCTAGTATCAGAGCTCTACTCTCTCTCTCCTTCATCAGGTCCACTCAGTCACCAGTGCTACTCTCCCCAGAGCGTCCTGTTCAGCTAGTATCAGACTCTCGGCTCTACTCTCTCTATCATTCATCAGGTCCAGCTCCCTCTCTTGCATCCTCAATATGAAAACATCCTTCACGGCTGCTTCTTTCTGCCTGCTTTTCTTTTCTTCTTCTTGTCTCACCTCATATATTTCCCTTTCTTTCTCCTCCTCCACCTCCTGCATCCTCATTCTGAGCTGGATGACCTCCTGACTGTTCAAGGCGGCTATTTTGCTGAACTCTGACCTCTGTTCCTCCATGACGTCCAGTCTGACCCTGGCAGTGGTCAACTCAGCCTCCATCTCCCCTAGGGCCTCCTCCAGCTCTTTCTGTTTCATCTCCATCTCCCTCTGGGCCTCCTCCATCTCCCTCAGGGCCTCCTCTAACTCTTTCTGTTTCATCTCCTTCTCCATCAGGGCCTCCTCCAGCTCTTTCTGTTTCATCTCCTTCTCCATCAGGGCCTCCTCCAGCTCTTTCTGTTTCATCTCCTTCTCCATCAGGGCCTCCTCCAGCTCTTTCCGTTTCATCTCCATCTCCCTCTGGGCCTCCTCCATCTCCCTCAGGGCCTCCTCTAGCTCTTTCTGTTTCATCTTCTCCTCCATTAGGGCCTCCTCCAGCTCTTTCTGTTTCATCTCCTTCTCCATCAGGGCCTCCTCCAGCTCTTTCTGTTTCATCTCCATCTCCCTCAGGGCCTCCTCCAGCTCTTTCCGTTTCATCTCCATCTCCCTCAGGGCCTCCTCTAGCTCTTTCTGTTTCATCTCCTTCTCCATCAGTGCCTCCTCCAGCTCTTTCTGTTTCATCTCCTCCATCAGGGCCTCCTCCAGCTCTTTCTGTTTCATCTCCTTCTCCATCAGGGCCTCCTCCAGCTCTTTCTGTTTCATCTCCTTCTCCATCAGGGCCTCCTCTAGCTCTTTCTGTTTCATCTTCTCTTCCATTAGGGCCTGCTCCAGCTCTTTCTGTTTCATCTCCTCCATCAGGGCCTCCTCTAGCTCTTTCTGTTTCATCTCCTTCTCCATCAGGGCTTCCTCCAGCTCTTTCTGTTTCATCTCCTTCTCCATTAGGGCCTCCTCCAGCTCTTTCTGTTTCATCTCCTTCTCCATCAGGGCCTCCTCCAGCTCTTTCTGTTTCATCTCCTTCTCCATCAGGGCCTCCTCCAGCTCTTTCTGTTTCATCTCCTTCTCCATCAGGGTCTCCTCCATCTCCCTCAGGGCCTCCTCCTCCCCCTGTTTCATCTCCTTCTCCCTCAGGGCCTCCTCCAGCTCTTTCTGTTTCATCTCCTTCTGCCACAGGGCCTCCTCAAGCTCTTTCTGTTTCATCTCCTTCTCCCTCAGGGCCTCCTCCATCTCCCTCTGGGCCACCTCCAGCACCTCCTGTTTCATCTCCTTCTCCCTCAGGGCCTCTTCCATCTCCCTCAGGGCCTCCTCCAGCGCCTCCTGTTTCATCTCCATCTCCCTCAGGGCCTCCTCCTGCTCCTCCTGTTTCCTCTCCAGCTTTTTATTCTCTCCCAGGAATTCCTCCTGTTTTATCTGCAGCCTTTTCTTCTCTCTCAAGACCTGATCTAGTTTCTCCTCTTTAGTTCTGAGCTTTCTCTCCACCTCCCTATTCTCCTGCTCTACAGCCCTCACCCTTCCTCTCAGCTCATCAACCTCACCCCGGGCGGTACGTACGCTTTCCCCTCTGCTCCTCAACAGCTCCTCAGTCCGGTCCTGCAGGAGGCTCCTCAGTCTCTCCTCCTCTTTGTGGCTCTCCTCCAGCAGTTGGTTCACAGTTGCCACCTCCTGCATGGCTGTGTTCAAACCATCTCTCATCTTCTGGTTATCATTCTCCTTTTCCTGCACCTCCTTCTTGCTACTCTCCCCGCTCCTAGTCAGCTCTGCAACCTGTTCTCTCAGGGTGACCACACTCAGTGCCAGCAACTCCTTGCTCTCCTGCACCTCCTTCAGCTCCTCTTCTCTTCTCCTCAAAGATGTTTTAGTCTTCTCCTTCTCTCTCCTTTCCCTATAAGTCTGGTCTTTCAGGCTTCCTTCTACTCTCTCCTTCTCTCTCACCTCAGCCAGGAGGAGATCTCTTTCCTCCTGCAGGGCTTTGACCTGAGCACCCAGCTTCTGCATCTGACCACCTTTGTCCTCCTGCACCAGTTCTTTCTTCGCCTCCTCTAATCTGGACCTCAGTCTTTCTCCCTCTGCCTGCTCCTCTCTCAGCTGGGCACTCAGCCACTCCCTCTCCTCCTCACTCCTTCTCAAGGCCTCCTTTTGTTTCTCTCTTTCCAGCTGACTTCTTTTCAACTGCTCTTTCAGTCTTTCCCTTTCTCCATCACACTCTACTGATCTGACCCTAATGTCCTCCAACTCTTCTTCTCTTTCTTTTAGGAGCTGAGTGAGCCTTCTTACTTCTCTGATTCGTTCCTCCACTTTTTCTGTCACTCTTTTCACCTCGTCTTCCAGTGTATCTGTGTTCTCCTCTGCTTCCTGCGCCCTTTTCCGCTCCCTCTCCCTCTCCCTGTTGGCCAGACACAGCACCTCCTCCCTCGCTCCCCTCTCAGTTTCCAGGACAGACTCAGTCTCTTTCAGGAGGTATGAAACATGTTTTTCAGATAGCTCCGCCTGGTGCAGTCTGTCTTTAATCTTCTTCAGCTCTGCCTCTTTCTTCCACAGCATGGCCCCTGCCTCCTCTTCCTCCTGAGAGAGTCTCTCCATCTCTCCCTCCTTTTCTCTCAGTTCACCCCACAGTTTCTCCACCTGTTTGTCTGTCTCACAGAGCTGGCTCATCACTTTCTCCAGCTTCTCCTCTAGTTTCTTCTGTTCTCTCTTTCCCTCCTCCACCTCCTCCTCCATCATGCTGAGCTGGACTCTCAGGACCTCCACTTCTCCTGCTCTCAGCTCCAGCTGTGCCATCAGTTGCTGCTCTCTATTCCTTCTCTCCTCCTCCCTCTGTGTCTGTCTCTCCTCTTCCTCCTCTCTCAGCTGGGATTTCTCCTGGTCCCTAACAATCTGCCTTTCCTCCCGTAGTTGCATTTTCTTAACATTCATCTCTAGAGCTTCTCTTTCCTGCTCCAGGGAGATCAGTCTAGTTTCCAGCTCCTCTATTTTCTGGTCTTTCTTTCTCTTCTCTGACAACTCATGTTTTAGTTGTCCAGCTATATCCTCCCTCTCTGTTTTCACAGCCTTCACTTGTTCACTGTCTTTCTTCCCCATGTCAGACAGCCTACGATCCAACCTCTCTTTTTCTCTCTCTCTCTCTTCTGTTCTCTCCTTCCATCTCTTAACCTCCTCTGACAGTTCTGCCTGTCTCTTCTCGTGGCTCCTGTGTTCTGAGGTCAGTTTAGTCTGAAGTCTCTCTACCTCTCCATCTCTCTCCTCCAACAGAGAGGACATCTCCTCCTTCTCCTTCTCCACTCCCTCCATCCTGTTTTTCATGGCCACCACCTCTCCATCTCTGTTTCCCAGCTCCGAGCTCAATGCCATCCTCTCCCTCTGCCAACACATCCTCTCCTCCTCTCGCGCCTCCTCTTCAATACTCCTCTTCTCCACCATCTGAACCATCTCGTTCTGCAGCCTCTCCAGGTCAGACAAGCAGACCTCTCTCTCTCTCTGGGTCATCTCTCGCTCCTGATGTTTCTCCTGCGCTCTCTGTTTTATCTCTCTCTCCATCTCTCCTTGAATACACTGGATCTCCCCTGGAAGAAAGAGACAGAAATAGTGAACAGATGAGTTGACAGTAACAATAACAGTTCCAAAAATTAGTATTAGTCCTATAGACCACCTGGTCAACCTCCAGTCTATTAGTCCTATAGACCACCTGGTCAACCTCCAGTCTATTAGTCCTATAGACCACCTGGTTAACCTCCAGTCTATTAGTCCTATAGACCACCTGGTCAACCTTCAGTCTATTAGTCCTATAGACCACCTGGTCAACCTTCAGTCTATTAGTCCTATAGACCACCTGGCCAACCATCTGTCTATTAGTCCTATAGACCACCTGGCCAACCATCAGTCTATTAGTCCTATAGACCACCTGGCCAACCTTCAGTCTATTAGTCCTATAGACCACCTGGTCAACCTTCAGTCTATTAGTCCTATAGACCACCTGGTCAACCTTCAGTCTATTAGTCCTATAGACCACCTGGTCAACCTCCAGTCTATTAGTCCTATAGACCACCTGGTCAACCTCCAGTCTATTAGTCCTATAGACCACCTGGTCAACCTCCAGTCTATTAGTCCTATAGACCACCTGGTCAACCTCCAGTCTATTAGTCCTATAAACCGCCTGGTCAACCTTCAGTCTATTAGTCCTATAGACCACCTGGTCAACCTTCAGTCTATTAGTCCTATAGACCACCTGGTCAACCTTCAGTCTATTAGTCCTATAGACCACCTGGTCAACCTTCAGTCTATTAGTCCTATAGACCACCTGGTCAACCTTCAGTCTATTAGTCCTATAGACCACCTGGTCAACCTTCAGTCTATTAGTCCTATAGACCACCTGGCCAACCATCAGTCTATTAGTCCTATAGACCACCTGGCCAACCATCAGTCTATTAGTCCTATAGACCACCTGGCCAACCTTCAGTCTATTAGTCCTATAGACCACCTGGTCAACCTTCAGTCTATTAGTCCTATAGACCACCTGGTCAACCTCCAGTCTATTAGTGTCAACCTTCAGTCTATTAGTCCTATAGACCACCTGGTCAACCTTCAGTCTATTAGTCCTATAGACCACCTGGTCAACCTCCAGTCTATTAGTCCTATAGACCACGTGGTCAACCTCCAGTCTATTAGTCCTATAGACCACGTGGTCAACCTTCAGTCTATTAGTCCTATAGACCACCTGGTCAACCTCCAGTCTATTAGTCCTATAGACCACGTGGTCAACCTCCAGTCAATTAGTCCTATAGACCACCTGGTCAACCTCCAGTCTATTAGTCCTATAGACCACCTGGTCAACCTCCAGTCTATTAGTCCTATAGACCACCTGGTCAACCATCAGTCTATTAGTCCTATAGACCACCTGGTCAACCTCCAGTCTATTAGTCCTATAGACCACCGGGTCAACTTTCAGTCTATTAGTCCTATAGACCACCTGGTCAACCTCCAGTCTATTAGTCCTATAGACCACCTGGTCAACCTTCAGTCTATTAGTCCTATAGACCACCTGGTCAACCATCAGTCTATTAGTCCTATAGACCACCTGGTCAACCTCCAGTCTATTAGTCCTATAGACCACCTGGTCAACCTTCAGTCTATTAGTCCTATAGACCATCTGGTCAACCTCCAGTCTATTAGTCCTTTAGACCACCTGGTCAACCTCCAGTCTATTAGTCCTATAGACCACCTGGTCAACCTTCAGTCTATTAGTCCTATAGACCACCTGGTCAACCATCAGTCTATTAGTCCTATAGACCACCTGGTCAACCTCCAGTCTATTAGTCCTATAGACCACCTGGTCAACCTTCAGTCTATTAGTCCTATAGACCATCTGGTCAACCTCCAGTCTATTAGTCCTTTAGACCTCCTGGTCAACCTTCTAAACAGCCAGACAGATGTGTGGCAGATGTTCTTACCCTGCAGAACATCCTTAGTCTGGAGCAATGTGGACACCTGCAGCTGGAGTTGACCCCTGTCTACCTCCAACCCAGAAACCTGCTGCTGAACCTGGCTCAACAGGCTCTGCTGGGAAACGGTGACCACCCTGGAGAGGAACACCAAATATGGTCAACCCATGGGGGTGTGACATCAACATGACATCATCACAACTTTAAAACTAACCAATGGCTGTGTATCTGTGTGAGAGGTCAGTTGTAGACATATGAACAGCCAATGGAGAATAGGGATTTAATCTGTTTTAAAGCGCCAACTTGACCATATTCCACAATTAAGGTGAACAAAGGAAGTGACAGACGATAAGGCTCACTTTATGACCACTCACAGGTTAACCAAATTACAGTTAGTGTACCTGAGTTCACACATGTTCTGCTGTAGGGTTTCTCTGTATAGAACAGTTAGTGTACCTGAGTTCACACATGTACTGCTGTAGGTTTTCTTTGTATAGAACAGTTAGTGTACCTGAGTTCACACATGTTCTGCTGTAGGGTTTCTCTCTGTATAGAACAGTTAGTGTACCTGAGTTCACACATGTTCTGCTGTAGGGTTTCTCTGTATAGAACAGTTAGTTTAACTGAGTTCACACATGTACTGCTGTAGGGTTTCTCTGTATAGAACCGTTAGTGTACCTGAGTTCACACATATTCTGCTGTAGGGTTTCTCTCTGTATAGAACAGTTAGTGTACCTGAGTTCACACATGTTCTGCTGTAGGGTTTCTCTCTGTATAGAACAGTTAGTGTACCTGAGTTCACACATGTACTGCTGTAGGGTTTCTCTCTCTGTATAGAACAGTTAGTGTACCTGAGTTCACACATGTTCTGCTGTAGGGTTTCTCTCTGCTGTAGGGTTTCTCTCTGTATAGAACAGTTAGTTTACCTGAGTTCACACATGTACTGCTGTAGTTTACCTGAGTTCACACATTCTCTGTATAGAACAGGTGTACCTGAGTTCACACATGTTCTCTCTGTATAGAACAGTTAGTTTACCTGAGTTCACACATGTACTGCTGTAGGGTTTCTCTCTCTGTATAGAACAGTTAGTGTACCTGAGTTCACACATGTTCTGCTGTAGGGTTTCTGCTGTAGGGTTTCTCTCTCTGTATAGAACAGTTAGTTTACCTGAGTTCACACATGTACTGCTGTAGGGTTTCTCTCTCTGTATAGAACAGTTAGTTTACCTGAGTTCACACATGTACTGCTGTAGGGTTTCTCTCTGTATAGAACAGTTAGTGTACCTGAGTTCACACATATTCTGCTGTAGGGTTTCTCTCTGTATAGAACAGTTAGTGTACCTGAGTTCACACATGTTCTGCTGTAGGGTTTCTCTCTCTGTATAGAACAGTTAGTGTACCTGAGTTCACACATGTTCTGCTGTAGGGTTTCTCTCTCTGTATAGAACAGTTAGTTTACCTGAGTTCACACATGTACTGCTGTAGGGTTTCTCTCTCTGTATAGAACAGTTAGTTTACCTGAGTTCACACATGTACTGCTGTAGGGTTTCTCTCTCTGTATAGAACAGTTAGTGTACCTGAGTTCACACATGTTCTGCTGTAGGGTTTCTCTCTCTGTATAGAACAGTTAGTTTACCTGAGTTCACACATGTACTGCTGTAGGGTTTCTCTCTGTATAGAACAGTTAGTTTACCTGAGTTCACACATGTACTGCTGTAGGGTTTCTCTCTCTGTATAGAACAGTTAGTGTACCTGAGTTCACACATGTTCTGCTGTAGGGTTTCTCTCTCTGTATAGAACAGTTAGTTTACCTGAGTTCACACATGTACTGCTGTAGGGTTTCTCTCTCTGTATAGAACAGTTAGTTTACCTGAGTTCACACATGTACTTCTGTAGGGTTTCTCTCTCTGTATAGAACAGTTAGTTTACCTGAGTTCACACATGTACTGCTGTAGGGTTTCTCTCTCGGTCTCCACTGAGAGGAGTCTCTCCTTCAGACGTTGGTTCTCCAGGAGGAGATCGTCCTTCTCTCTCTCTGCCCCCCTCCGTTGCTCTGTCATTCTGCTCAGCTCTGCCTGAACCCCCCGCAGCTCAACACACAGAGAAGTGTGCTACACACACACACACACACACACACACACACACACACACTTCACCAAACTATTCCCAGAAAAGGAGAATTAACAGCAATGTAAATGTGCTCCTCCCCCACCTCCTCCATCAGTGTTGTCACCTCTTTCTCTTTCTCCTCTCTCAAGGTCTCCACCTCTCTCGACAGGTCTCTCTCTCTGTCCATTAGCTGATCTCCCTTTCTTAGCAGTTCTCTCTCTCTGTCCCTCAGGGAGACCAGCTCTGATCCTTCATGCAGCCTATTCACAGACCAACATAGTGATTGACAGCCTGAGTCCCTGATGGAACTGTGAACATCACAGACGAGTGCAGACGTCTACAGACATGTCATTATGAAAGCTTTCATTTTCACATAGCTGTCAGAAGTGACAACGACTAAAAGGGTTTTTGTAGATCGCTCAGCAAAATATGGTGTTTTCAGAGCAAGTACAAATTTATTTTATTTAAATATTTAGGAGGGGAAAAAAAATTTGGTGGATTGTTGGACAACATACAAAATATCTTAAGAAATACTGTAATATTAGAAAAATATAATTATTTCAAGATAAAATATGTAAATTTAGATATATTTAGCATGAAGTTTTAATGTACTTGAACATCATAGTTACGAGATGAATGAGAAATGTTCTACCTTAACACTGTTGTTTCATTGGTTTGGTTCTTCAGCTCCCTGTGAAGGGTCATGACTTCAGACTGTAGTTCCTGTATCTGGGCCTGGAGATTAGCCAACTTAATCTCCATCTAGAGGACACACACACAAACACACACACACACACACACACACAGCCTCATTAGTTTGATATAAAAACATGTAGCTCACTATAATGAATGTTAACTACTTGAGAAACATCAAGACCTGTAGTTTAATATGACTGATATAAACTACTTGAGAAACATCAAGACCTGTAGTTTAATATGACTGATATAAACTACTGGTGAAACATCCAGACCTGTAGTTTAATATGACTGATATAAACTACAGGTGAAACATCCAGACCTGTAGTTTAATATGACTGATATAAACTACAGGAAACATCAAGACCTGTAGTTTAATATGACTGATATAAACTACAGGAAACATCAAGAACTGTAGTTTAATATGACTGATATAAACTACAGGTGAAACATCCGGACCTGTAGTTTAATATGACTGATACAAACTACAGGTGTAACATCCAGACCTGTAGTTTAATATGACTCATATAAACTACAGGTGAAACATCCAGATCTGTAGTTTAATATGACTGACAAACTACAGGTGTAACATCCAGACCTGTAGTTTAATATGACTGATACAAACTACAGGTGTAACATCCAGACCTGTAGTTTAATATGACTGATATAAACTACAGGTAAAACATCCAGACTTGTAGTTTAATATGACTGATATAAACTACAGGTGAAACATCCAGACCTGTAATTTAATATGACTGATATAAACTACAGGTGAAACATCCAGACTTGTAGTTTAATATGACTGATATAAACTACAGGTGAAACATCCAGACCTGTAATTTAATATGACTGATATAAACTACAGGTGAAACATCCAGACCTGTAGTTTAATATGACTGATATAAACTACAGGTGAAACATCCAGACCTGTAATTTAATATGACTGATATAAACTACAGGTGAAACATCCAGACCTGTAGTGCCCGGGCATTGAGCTCCTTTTTGTCTTTGGCCAGGTTCTCATTTAAGGCAGCCATCTTCTCCAAGGTCTCACGGCTCTCTGACAACTCTCTATTTAGGAGGGTCTGATTGGAGGACAGGTTTAAAACAGACTCCCTGGCCTGGTGAGGAAGAGTGGGGCGAAGAGGAAGAAGGGCTGTAAGATGCATGGCCAGTAGGGGGTGTAAGTAAAGAAACTTCTAGTACATACACATCTCAGGGCAGTATGCAGAAGAAAATGACATACAGAGCAGTATGCAGAAGGAAATGACATACAGGGCAGTATGCAGAAGGAAATGACATACAGGGCAGTATGCAGAAGGAAATAACATACAGGGCAGTATGCAGAAGGAAATGACATACAGGGCAGTATGCAGAAGGAAATGACATACAGGGCATGGCAGAAGGAAATATACAGGGCAGTATGCAGAAGGAAATGACATACATGGCAGTATGCAGAAGGAAATGACATACATGGCAGTATGCAGAAGGAAATGACATACAGGGCAGTATGCAGAAGGAAATGACATACAGGGCAGTATGCAGAAGGAAATGACATACAGGGCAGTATGCAGAAGGAAATGACATACATGGCAGTATGCAGAAGGAAATGACATACATGGCAGTATGCAGAAGGAAATGACATACATGGCAGTATGCAGAAGGAAATGACATACAGGGCAGTATGCAGAAGGAAATGACATACAGGGCAGTATGCAGAAGGAAATGACATACAGGGCAGTATGCAGAAGGAAATGACATACAGTGCAGTATGCAGAAGGAAATGACATACAGGGCAGTATGCAGAAGGAAATGACATACAGGGCAGTATGCAGAAGGAAATGACATACAGGGCAGTATGCAGAAGGAAATGACATACATGGCAGTATGCAGAAGGAAATGACATACATGGCAGTATGCAGAAGGAAATGACATACATGGCAGTATGCAGAAGGAAATGACATACATGGCAGTATGCAGAAGGAAATGACATACAGGGCAGTATGCAGAAGGAAATGACATACAGGGCAGTATGCAGAAGGACATGACATACAGGGCAGTATGCAGAAGGAAATGACATACAGTGCAGTATGCAGAAGGAAATGACATACAGTGCAGTATGCAGAAGGAAATTACATACAGGGCAGTATGCAGAAGGAAATGACAAACATGGCAGTATGCAGAAGGAAATGACAAGCATGGCAGTATGCAGAAGGAAATGACATGCATGGCAGTATGCAGAAGGAAATGACATGCATGGCAGTATGCAGAAGGAAATGACATACAGGGCAGTATGCAGAAGGACATGACATACAGGGCAGTATGCAGAAGGACATGACATACAGGGCAGTATGCAGAAGGAAATGACATACAGGGCAGTATGCAGAAGGACATGACATACATGGCAGTATGCAGAAGGAACTGACATACAGGGCAGTATGCAGAAGGAAATGACATACAGGGCAGTATGCAGAAGGAAATGACATACAGGGCAGTATGCAGAAGAAAATGACATACAGGGCAGTATGCAGAAGAAAATGACATACAGGGCAGTATGCAGAAGAAAATGACATACAGGGCAGTATGCAGAAGGAAATGACATACAGGGCAGTATGCAGAAGGAAATGACATACAGGGCAGTATGCAGAGCCACAACAATACAGGAGGCCTCATTTAACGTGATGTAAAAAATATATAGAAGAAAAAGAAAAACAATAGCATTAAACTGAGATCTGGAGAAGCACTGGCAAGCTGCAAGAAGGATTTAAGCACACAGAGCAGTACATACTCTCCTGAAACATGACAGAATATCACATGCACTCTCCTGAAACATGACAGAATATCACATGCATACTCTCCTGAAACATGACAGAATATCACATGCACTCTCCTGAAACATGACAGAATATCACATGCATACTCTCCTGAAACATGACAGAATATCACATGCACTCTCCTGAAACATGACAGAATATCACATGCATACTCTCCTGAAACATGACAGAATATCACATACATACTCTCCTGAAACATGACAGAATATCACATACATACTCTCCTGAAACATGACAGAATATCACATACATACTCTCCTGAAACATGACAGAATATCACATAAATACTCTCCTGAAACATGACAGAATATCACATACATACTCTCCTGAAACATGACAGAATATCACATACATACTCTACTGAAACATGACAGAATATCACATACAAGAAGGATTTAAGCACACGGAGCAGTACATACTCTCCTGAAACTGATCTGTAGTTGACAGTAATTATGTTTCACATGTTCCTGGTTATAGATGAAGGGTTAGAGGTCTACCTTGCTCAGGGCATCTTTGGCGTCGGCAGCTTCTTCTTCTGCCCTCTCTCTGTCTAACTGTTCCCTCTGGAGCGCCCCCTGCAGGCCAAGCAGCTGCATGCGCATTCGGGCATCTCTCTCATTCTGCTTGACACCCCCAATCAGCTCAGCCTCCAAGCTGACCACACACACACACACACACACACACACACACACACACACACACACACACACACACACACACACACACACACACAGACACACACACATCAACTCTTGGTCTTCTTGACAAAATCTGTGTCAAGAAGACCAACCTCAGCAGGTATCCCACAGTAGTAAACAGGTACTCACCATCTAATTACCTCAGCAGGTATCCCACAGTAGTAAACAGGTACTCACCATCTAATTACCTCAGCAGGTATCCCACAGTAGTAAACAGGTACTCACCATCTAATTACCCCAGCTGGTATCCCACAGTATTCACCATCTAATTACCTCAGCAGTAAACAGGTACTCACCATCTAATTACCTCAGCAGGTATCCCACAGTAGTAAACAGGTACTCACCATCTAATTACCTCAGCAGGTTTCCCAGTAGTAAACAGTAGTAAACAGGTACTCACCATCTAATTACCTCAGCAGGTATCCCACAGTAGTAAACAGGTACTCACCA
The DNA here is from genome assembly GCA_029465975.1 of Dallia pectoralis. Classification (NCBI taxonomy): domain Eukaryota; kingdom Metazoa; phylum Chordata; class Actinopteri; order Esociformes; family Umbridae; genus Dallia; species Dallia pectoralis. The sequence goes on along the minus strand of CM055738.1, from coordinate 1,065,866 downwards.
TCTAATTACCTCAGCAGGTATCCCACAGTAGTAAACAGGTACTCACCATCTAATTACCTCAGCAGGTATCCCACAGTAGTAAACAGGTATTCACCATCTAATTACCTCAGCAGGTATCCCACAGTAGTAAACAGGTACTCACCATCTAATTACCTCAGCAGGTATCCCACAGTAGTAAACTCAGCAGGTATCCCACAGTAGTAAACAGGTATTCACCATCTAATTACCTCAGCAGGTATCCCACAGTAGTAAACAGGTACTCACCATCTAATTACCTCAGCAGGTATCCCACAGTAGTAAACAGGTACTCACCATCTAATTACCTCAGCAGGTATCCCACAGTAGTAAACAGGTATTCACCATCTAATTACCTCAGCAGGTATCCCACAGTAGTAAACAGGTACTCACCATCTAATTACCTCAGCAGGTATCCCACAGTAGTAAACAGGTACTCACCATCTAATTACCTCAGCAGGTATCCCACAGTAGTAAACAGGTACTCACCATCTAATTACCTCAGCAGGTATCCCACAGTAGTAAACAGGTACTCACCATCTAATTACCTCAGCAGGTATCACACAGTAGTAAACAGGTACTCACCATGTAAACAGGTACTCACCATCTAATTACCTCAGCAGGTATCACACAGTAGTAAACAGGTACTCACCATCTCTGTCTCTCTTTCTCTAGCTCGTCCCTCCTCTCCCCCTCCCTCTCTCTCTCTTGTCTCAGTCGCTCGTTCTCCTCCTTCCTCTCCTCACTCCTTCTCTCCTCCTCACCCAGCTGAGTCATCAGGGAGGCCACAATCTGTCCCTCACTGACAGGGAGGAGAAACAGGAGTAAAGACATGAGCAGTTTTCCACTAGCAACCTCAAAGGCTTCTTCAGCAGGCGTAACACGACAAACCACTCAGAAACAGGAAGCTACTATCTGAAATGAGAAGCTAATATCTGATACTGGCAGGTTATATATGAAACAGGAAGCTACTATCTGAAATGAGAAGCTAATATCTGATACTGGCAGGTTATATATGAAACAGGAAGCTACTATCTGAAATGAGAAGCTAATATCTAATACTGGCAGGTTATATATGAAACAGGAAGCTACTATCTGAAATGAGAAGCTACTATGAAATCTAATATCTGATACTGGCAGGTTATATATGAAACAGGAAGCTACTATCTGAAATGAGAAGCTAATATCTGATACTGGCAGGTTATATATGAAACAGGAAGCTAATCTGAAATGAGAAGCTACTATCTGAAATGAGAAGCTACTATCTGAAATATCTGATACTGGCAGGTTATATATGAAACAGGAAGCTACTATCTGAAATGAGAAGCTAATATCTGATACTGGCAGGTTATATATGAAACAGGAAGCTACTATCTGAAATGAGAAGCTAATATCTGATACTGGCAGGTTATATATGAAACAGGAAGCTACTATCTGAAATGAGAAGCTAATATCTGATACTGGCAGGTTATATATGAAACAGGAAGCTACTATCTGAAATGAGAAGCTAATATCTGATACTGGCAGGTTATATATGAAACAGGAAGCTACTATCTGAAATGAGAAGCTAATATCTGATACTGGCAGGTTATATATGAAACAGGAAGCTACTATCTGAAATGAGAAGCTAATAGATAGCTAATATCTGATACTGGCAGGTTATATATGAAACAGGAAGCTACTATCTGAAATGAGAAGCTAATATCTGATACTGGCAGGTTATATATGAAACAGGAAGCTACTATCTGAAATGAGAAGCTAATATCTAATACTGGCAGGTTATATATGAAACAGGAAGCTACTATCTGAAATGAGAAGCTAATATCTGATACTGGCAGGTTATATATGAAACAGGAAGCTACTATCTGAAATGAGAAGCTAATATCTAATACTGGCAGGTTATATATGAAACAGGAAGCTACTATCTGAAATGAGAAGCTAATATCTAATACTGGCAGGTTATATATGAAACAGGAAGCTACTATCTGAAATGAGAAGCTAATATCTGATACTGGCAGGTTATATATGAAACAGGAAGCTACTATCTGAAATGAGAAGCTAATATCTGATACTGGCAGGTTATATATGAAACAGGAAGCTACTATCTGAAATGAGAAGCTAATATCTGATACTGGCAGGTTATATATGAAACAGGAAGCTACTATCTGAAATGAGAAGCTAATATCTGATACTGGCAGGTTATATATGAAACAGGAAGCTACTATCTGAAATGAGAAGCTAATATCTGATACTGGCAGGTTATATATGAAACAGGAAGCTACCATCTGAAATGAGAAGCTAATATCTAATACTGGCAGGTTATATATGAAACAGGAAGCTACCATCTGAAATGAGAAGCTAATATCTGATACTGGCAGGTTATATATGAAACAGGAAGCTACCATCTGAAATGAGAAGCTAATATCTAATACTGGCAGGTTATATATGAAACAGGAAGCTACCATCTGATACGGAAAGCTACCGTCTGATACGGGAAGCTACCATCTGATACGGGAAGCTACTATCTGATACGGGAAGCTACTATCTGATACGGGAAGCTACTATCTGAAACAGAAGCTTCTAACAATAGTGGTACATAATCATTCTTCCAAAGTACCTTAATAAACACATCTGTGAAGACTGAAGAGCATCCAGGAGACCTCAGACCCCCTACCTGAGCAGTCGTTCCTGTGTGTCTCTGAGCTCCCGTTCGTCACCTATTCTCTGATTCTGCAGGTCCTGAGTTTGGATCTCCAGGTGGCAGATTGTCTTCTCCAGCTCTGCTCGCTCCTCACCCAACCTCCGCACGCTAGCAGAGGCCTCCTGAAGACAGGAGGAGCAGAGATGCATGAAACCATGTCCAGAGCTGAAATGTGTCTGACAGCACGTAAACACACCTGTACTTCCTGGTGCTTCCACTGTAGGGCGCTCTCAGTCTGGGCCAGGACCATCAGAATCATGGACGGGTCCAGAGGGACTTGCCCCCTGGAGGAAAGGTCAGGTACTTCACTGTGACTGGATGGAGAAGGGCTCTGGTTGTGTGGACTCTGGGAGCTTAAAACCCGGGACTGGAATTGGTGAGCAACAACACATATAGAGAGTGACTATACAGGGTGGTCTATAGAGCTATAGAAGGTGACTATACAGGGTGGTCTATAGAGCTATAGAGAGTGACTATACAGGGTGGTCTATAGAGCTATAGAGAGTGACTATACAGGGTGGTCTATAGAGCTATAGAGAGTGACTATACAGGGTGGTCTATAGAGCTATAGAGAGTGACTATACAGGGTGGTCTATAGAGCTATAGAGAGTGACTATACAGGGTGGTCTATAGAGCTATAGAGAGTGACTATACAAGGTGGTCTATAGTGCTATAGTGAATGACTATACAGGGTGGTCTATAAAGCTTTAGAGCGTGACTATACAGGGTGGTCTATAGAGCTATAGAGTGTGACTATACAGGGTGGTCTATAGAGCTATAGAGAGTGACTATACAGGGTGGTCTATAGAGCTATAGAGAGTGACTATACAGGGTGGTCTATAGAGTGACTATACAGGGTGGTCTATAGAGCAATAGAGAGTGACTATACAGGGTGGTCTATAGAGCAATAGAGAGTGATTATACAGGGTGGTCTATAGAGAGTGACTATACAGGGTGGTCTATAGAGTGTGACTATACAGGGTGGTCTAGAGAGTGACTATACAGGGTGGTCTATAGAGAGTGACTATACAGGGTGGTCTATAGAGAGTGACTATACAGGGTGGTCTATAGAGAGTGACTATACAGGGAGGTCTATAGAGAGTGACTATACAGGGAGGTCTATAGAGAGTGACTATACAGGGTGGTCTATAGAGAGTGACTATACAGGGTGGTCTATAGAGAGTGACTTTACAGGGTGGTCTATAGAGAGTGACTATACAGGGTGGTCTATAGAGAGTGACTATACAGGGTGGTCTATAGAGAGTGATAAGGGGGTATGTTTGTTGCCACACAATGAGGAAAACTACTTTCTTATTAGTTTAGTTATTAGTCAGTGTTACCAGTTTGAGAACAGCCTGATATACAGACTCTAGACATCTCTCTGTGTTCATCTGTTTCTCCCACTTCTCCTCTCTCTCTTTATCTTTCTCCAGATCCCTCTCCCGCTCTAATCTCCTCTCCTCCTCCATGCGATCTCTCTCATCCTCCTGTACCTGGAGCGAGATGGATAACTCTGATATTCTGTGGAGGGAGGTGAGTGGGAAAGAGGGGAGTGAGTGAGTGTTGACCGGTCCCTTCAGAACTCTCTGGTCAGAGGGAATTAGGAGACCATTTGGGACAAAGACAAAGCAGAAGGTCCAGTAGGACTAAAGGAATCACCTGTAGTTCAACTGCTGTCTCTCTGCTTCAAAATGGACCCTAAGATCCATCAGCTCTGTCTCCTCCTCGACCAGCCTCCCCTCCTCGACCAGCCTCCCCTCCTCAACCAGCCTCTCCTCCTCGACCAGCCTCCCCTCCTCGACCAGCCTCTCATCTCTGAGGTCAGGGTCCAGGTCTTGCAGGGAGAGAGGGCCCAGGGTGGAGGTTACAGGTGGAACGAAGATGGAGCGTGAAGCAGGACGGGGGCTGTGGGTGGGGCCGATGGGTCGTAGAAGGAGAGAGCCACAGTTGGAGAGGAGAGAGGAGGACAGACGGGAGAACTCTGCCCGGAGCTCCCAGAGGTCCCTGTTGGTTAAAGATACCACAACTTAATCACGACTGGTCACAGCCTGATAAACAGTCTGGATATAGACTAATGGGCGACGAACAGTCTGGATATAGACAAATGGGCGACGAACAGTCTGGATATAGACCAATGGGCGACGAACAGTCTGGATATAGACTAATGGGCGACGAACAGTCTGGATATAGACTAATGGGCGACGAACAGTCTGGATATAGACTAATGGGCGACGAACAGTCAGGATATATACTAATGGGCGACGAACAGTCTGGATATAGACTAATGGGCGACGAACAGTCTGGATATAGACTAATGGGCGACGAACAGTCAGGATATATACTAATGGGCGACGAACAGTCTGGATATAGACAAATGGGCGACGAACAGTCTGGATATAGACAAATGGGCGACGAACAGTCTGGATATAGACCAATGGGCGACGAACAGTCTGGATATAGACCAATGGGCGACGAACAGTCTGGATATAGACCAATGGGCGACGAACAGTCTGGATATAGACCAATGGGCGACGAACAGTCTGGATATAGACCAATGGGCGACGAACAGTCTGGATATAGACCAATGGGCGACGAACAGTCTGGATATAGACCAATGGGCGACGAACAGTCTGGATATAGACCAATGGGCGACGAACAGTCTGGATATAGACCAATGGGCGACGAACAGTCTGGATATAGACCAATGGGCGACGAACAGTCTGGATATAGACCAATGGGCGACGAACAGTCTGGATATAGACCAATGGGCGACGAACAGTCTGGATATAGACCAATGGGCGACGAACAGTCTGGATATAGACCAATGGGCGACGAACAGTCTGGATATAGACCAATGGGGGACGAACAGTCTGGATATAGACCAATGGGCGACGAACAGTCTGGATATAGACCAATGGGCGACGAACAGTCTGGATATAGACCAATGGGCGACGAACAGTCTGGATATAGACCAATGGGCGACGAACAGTCTGGATATAGACCAATGGGCGACGAACAGTCTGGATATAGACCAATGGGCGATGAACAGTCTGGATATAGACCAATGGGCGACGAACAGTCTGGATATAGACCAATGGGCGACGAACAGTCTGGATATAGACCAATGGGCGACGAACAGTCTGGATATAGACCAATGGGCGACGAACAGTCTGGACCAATACAGTCTGGATATAGACCAATGGGCGACGAACAGTCTGGATATAGACCAATGGGCGACGAACAGTCTGGATATAGACCAATGGGCGACGAACAGTCTGGATATAGACCAATGGGCGACGAACAGTCTGGATATAGACCAATGGGCGATGAACAGTCTGGATATAGACCAATGGGCGATGAACAGTCTGGATATAGACTAATGGGCGATGAACAGTCTGGATATAGACTAACAGGTGGTGTAAATACCATTATATAGACAGCCCTGATATAGACTAACAGGTGGTGTAAATACCATTATATAGACAGCCCTGATATAGACTAACAGGTGGTGTAAATA